>JAPMOR010038835.1:748756-797595 GCA_026543865.1 Argiope aurantia | reverse complement strand
AGTTCATATTAGAAGAAAATAATGGAAATGGAATGGAGTTCATATTAGAAGAAAATAAATAATAATCATGTAATTTATAATGGCCTATTGTTGCAATTTTGAAAAACAGTCGAACTTACTAATGTGGGTCCTTTTCGAGAAAAGTTTCAAGCCTCTTATTAATATGAATATTGACATTTCGCTTAACAATTTCATTTTTAATTAGCTCAATATTTCTTTCACGTGGAAAATTTTTTAATAGTAATAACGGATCGTTCAAATTTAAGAAATATACATAATTTTTAAACCACATATAAGAATTCTTAATTTATATAAGAAGGAGACTTCTCTCAACAGAACTGTTGCCATTTTTGATAGTATAATTATGTATACAATCTAAGGATTCATAATTTAAAAAATAATGAATAATGATTCAAAATTTATGAATAATTCCTTAGGAATTCAAAATTTATTTATTCACCCATTTATTCTTCTACATATTTTTTATTTATTAATTTCACTATAAAGTAATGTTGCAAAAGAATGATCAGCAAGTACGTATTTGAATGAAAACAAACATAACCTGCTTAATTGAGTGTTTCCGATATGAATTCTTCTTTCTTTTTTTCAATTCTGATTTTATTTTATTATTATTATTATTTTATTTTGTTCGCTCAGTCTTATCAAAAAAGTTACAGGAAGAATACATCCCTTCAGATAGAAAACAAAATTGTCGAACAGACAGGAAAGTGCCTGTGACCTTCAAAGAGATTTTGCACGAGGGGTTCCACATGACATAATCCTTTCTTAGTATTTGCGGTCTTCAAATGGACGTTTTATTGATATGGAATTATTTTAAATTTTGCTTTTGGACGATGAATCAAACTCCATGAATAGTTTTTTTTAACTTTATATCCACTTTTTTAGCAAATCGGAATTCAACTTTACTGTGTTGTCCCCAATCTCTACCATTATATTAAACTAACATTTATTTTCACACACTCGTTATGCATATTTCCTACAGAAGGTAACAAAAAGATGAGGATACGAAATTTTTTCCAGAACCACAAATACAGCTTTAAGGTTGTTTTTGCAAAAATAATAGTGATTTTAATTAATCTAACACATGAGCTCCGATTAACTCCAATTCCATCAACTTTTAAATTAATAATTCCGAAAATCCACCCTAAATCGATGAAAACTTTTATATTCCATTTAACTTTTATATCCCAAAATTTTTGACAGATTTTCAATAGAGTCGATTGTTAAAAAGCGATTAGGATCAAGCGATTGCCATCAAATGGATATTATTTTAATTTTACCATTATTTTCTTTAGGTAAAATCTAGTTTAACTGTACTTTTCATCTACACTTAACAAAAGACATTAAAAAATAATTTCTAAAATTTTTATATTATTACTGTTATTTCTATAATTAAAAAGTTGAAAATCTTAAATTTATTGATTGATTACTTATATCAGTAGTAAGCAGCGTCGAAATCTTTAAGCTGCATATTATTATAGATGATATATAATTATTTTTTATTGAATCTTTATTTCTATAATTGCAACACTTATAACTGTAGCAAGAGGTATTGAATTTTCAGTTGCATGTTATTGGAATTGTACCAGTATGATATTTTCTTTAATAGAACAGGCAGGTGTACGAAAAAAAAAAAAAAAAAAACAGAGTATAAAACTGCAATTTTAATTTCGAAATAAACCGTTAAGATACCCGGGGAGGGGAGAGAAAAAATAAGTTGATAAAAGCGTAATAAAAAACGATTCGGCATGTGTTTTCGGCTTTTTTCGGTCACACAGCAAATGGTCTTAATAAAACAAGAAATAAGCCTGAGACTTCTAAAAAAAGAAAGAAATTAACTGCCCTCACAACTCTTTTATCGCATTTAGGCGATCAATATCCTTTCTGCATGTGATTTTGGGTACAGGAAACCAGGTAGGAAAGCAAGTGATCACCATTAGCAAACAAGACGCGTCGTCGCTGTGGAAAAAAGGGGGGGGGGGGGGGGGGGGGGGGTAAATCCTGCCTCGTCATCTCATCTAATGCTGGGGATGTCACTGGAATTTTATTGTGGAAAATGGCAACGGATGGAAGTATCGTTAATGAGGCAAGTGAAAAAGAAGGCTTGCACAGACAATTTCCTGTACAGAGATGTAGAGTTTACAAAGTCACTGAAACATCAAGTTTATCCTAATAAATAAAAGGGAAAAAAGCGAGAGAGCAGCGGACATTCTTTATTCTACAGCAGTCTGTTATACGTGTTGCTTGTAGGTCACCTTTGCGCGCACTCAACTGTGCAATACGTCACGAGAGAGCGTACACCGGCAGTGCCTGACATTGTCTTTCAGTATCCATGGTTTCTACCTGTCACAAGTAGAGGTATTCGACACACCGACTACTGCAAAGAAATTATAGAGCGATAGAGAATTCCGGGTATTACTCACTGTTCTAACTATAACCTTTGTGAAGTTTAATAATATCGTTCAGACCGAATGCAGGAGGTGTTTCCTCAAACATTAACTATCCTGCCTATAAAAGATTAATGATCCTTTTTCAAATATATCTCTAATTTAGCAATGCTGAAGTATCTTTCAAATCAAATTCGATAGAAAGAAAAATTTCGGGAAAAGGAAATCTGGTTTTTCAGACTGGAAACATTTTTTTTTAGATATAAAATTATTTGTTCGACTTTCCTTATCAAAATAATTCAAGTTCAAGATTCTTTTGATAGTCAAAACCTGAAATCTAAATACAATATAATTACATACAGTCTGTTCATTTAATATTTTAATATATATATCTGCAACATGATCAACATGTAATTAATCATTTTGAAAAGTGAAATGATTTTTACAATCAAATAATAAATTAAAAAAAATAGTTCGAGAAAAATTTGTAACTCAAATATGTACTTCCTGATATATTATTTTCTTCTTCTACTCCTACTCTTATTTTCAGCTTCATACTTCTCAGGATATAACCTTATTAGAAGAGGTATTTTTTTTAAAGCAAGAAATGACATCTTATAAAAAATTCAAATGATTCTCATCGCATTTTTTTATCCTTATGTTTACAAAGAATGTCAACAGAAAATTTCTTCGCATTTAGTAATAACTAAACGTAGCTAGATTGCTCAGCAAATTATTTATCTGATAATAATTGTTAATGTAGAAAATATTTTTATTTACGTTTCCATATCCTCATATCAATCTTGTATCATATTTGACAGTTTTGTTTGTGCAACCCCCAATTTTTTTTGAAAAAAAAAATACTTTTTCGAGAAAGAAACAATGAATTTTTTTTCATAAAATCTTTTTCCAAAAGTATAAGGCTTAGCCATGGAATCAAAGTAAAATTATTAAAAAACCAATTACCAAGGATATTCTTTCAAATACCATTCAAATGCAATGTTCATTTCCATAGAATATTCCTTAAAATTCAATGTTTTCTTGAAATTTTAACCAATTTTAATCATTTTTTAACTAAGAAAACCATTTATCAAGGCTATTCTTTCAAATACAATTTAAATGCAAGGTTCATTCCATAGAAGATTCCTAAAATTAACTGTTTTCTTGAAATTTTAAAATGATAAATTTTAATAAGAATGCATACTTATAATTAATATATTAGATGCATTTTTCATAGTAACAGAATATTCTGCACTATATGATTGCATTATGATTATGATTATCGCTACATAATTACGTTGATCTCTGATAATACCATGAGATCAATATATAGTTAGATAATTTTTATTTAACCATGTTTCAAGGTTTTCTATATAGTACAGATACAGAATTTCGATTGGAGTTTAGGACAGCTTTATTTTGAAGTTACGAAGTGCTTTTGTTAGTATACTGTTATTTCTATTGAACAGCTGTTTCTTCTATTTATCTTTTGGCAATAAATTTTTGTTGCATTTTTTTTACTATTCATTAACAATAATCAACTTGTTCAGCTGTGAAGTAACCAGGAAAATAGCCACCAATACATTTTCAAACGTTTGGGGAGAATATACAAATCGATTATTTAGAAAGTTCTATGAACTTCTAAATAGGTATTCTTTTCTTTTTTTTTCTTCTTTTTTTGTTAAGCTTATGAAAGACAAGTTGATGAAAATATGTTGCCGGCTTTTCTAGTTTTAAAGTTGTGGTTTCGCCAAGCTAATCACTCTTGACAGCCGCAAAACACATCTATTACTAATCATTAAAGGTTGCATCCTCTTGTCCAAAAGAAATTTTGTTACTTAGTATTACTTGCAATTAGAGACGAAACAAAAACAGAATGAATAGAAAAGTTTAATATGGCTTCTGTCCGAAGGTAAGAGAAAGAAAAAGACAACAATTGTTGCCTGTTTAAAATTGATCGCGAATAAAGAAAATGTTCTGTTGGCTGTATTGTAATGTTCTATTGTCCCTGTAAGCTGAAAAAAAAAACTTTACAGTCTTCAATAATGAAAGTTTCCGAGCCAGCTACTTTATATTCAATTTCTTTAAATCTACAGTTGAAACTGCGCAAATGAATCCAGTTAAATGAAAAAGTTCTGAAGTTTTTGGAACATATGCTTTCTACTGCACAGAATCAAGGAATTTAGCAATACAGACAAAAGCTATCGCAGTTTATAATTCATTAAGAGACCAACTTTACATAATATTCGTTATTAATATTATAGGAGGTTATTATCCAAATAAGTTTAAATATCAAGATTAAATTATCTTGGGGGGAGGAAGTGGTGGTATTCGAAAAAAAGCAAGAAAACAATTCTAATACCTCAGTATTATATGCATGTAACTGCTATAAGCTAAACGTAAAATTTAAATAATGGAAAAAAAACTAAAAAAAAAAAAAAACTGGAAATCCGTTGTACAAATGCAAAGTAATAAAAACAAGCCCTAAAGAATCTTTCCATAACTTGCTTAGACTTTATAAACTATTATGACTTTAATAAACTAATTTATTCTTTTCTCTGCATTACTGCATGTGCTAGGACAATGTCAAGAAAGAAAACTATTACGTGATATCTTGAAGGAATCAAAAAAGTATAGAAAAATAATAATTAAGTTTACATCGGGTGCAAAAAAGAAGAAATCGTTGAGCTAAAAATATCATTATAGTGCTCATTAACCAGTAATCGCTTTTTTCTTTACTTTCATTTAGTTTCTTTTCACAACAACTAACTGCAAAATGATTGTTACCAGGAGACTAACTACATTTGACTTAAACCCATTAATGAAACCGACTCAATTACATCCGCGTCTTTTAATTAAAGTTTCCCTTTATGAACAGTGGCCTTGTTTCTATTTTCACACAATTCATTAAGAACCGTTTGTAAAAATACATAAACACAAATTATCTCACGTTTGTAGGATCTTATTTGGTCGAAACAATCTCTTTTGATTTTCCGTGTGAGAATAAACCATTAGGAAATATAAATTCTCTGTCAGCTAAACAGTTAGGTTTCACACAATTATTGTTACAATCTTCTATGAATTTAGGCCTATTCGGAGCTCATAAAGAATAGAGACATTGTGTAGCAAGCAATTAGTACTTTTTTTAAACGCCGAAAACAATGAAAGAAGAACGAAAACTGCAAAAAAAATTATAACTTAGCATAAAACAATAATTTTACTGTCAATTTAAACTCTCAAAAAGGATGCAAAGGAAACTAGTTACGCATGTAAGCTCAATATGAGTTATAACAAAGCCAGTAGTTTGTTATATATTTTAAGAACTCTTACTGCTCATTAGGTTTTTCGATTGAGGAACCGCACTTCTAGAGGTATTCAATAATTTTAGCCGAAATGTATTAATTTTTTTTTTTTAAAGGAGGAACACGCAGTTTTGCTCATTTTCCCTGAACAAAGAAAGGAATGCTCAGATCATAAGTTTACTTTTACGGCTTGCAGCAGTTAACTTCAGCTTGTCTAGAAAATGGATTCTTTTTTCTTTCTTTAAGTCTATAGGATTATTTTTTCTGTTCCTTAGAAAGGTTATTTATATCCGCAGAAAAAAGAGGAAGCTTTACTGCTCTGAACATTGTTTGTACGAATGAACTCTTTTAGAAGATAATAGGTGTTTTTGAGTTTGTACAGATTTGTTGAAGAGTCCATACATTTCGAAATTCAAAAAAACAAACAAATGATGCATCTAGTTGTTTTTAAAGGAATGCAATAATAGTTACATTTTAATTATTGGGCTTGATTTACTAGACTTCGAAAATTCAGTACAATAAACTTAATTCCCATTACCAAACCCAATAGATTTTAAATAAAACACTCAAAATGATTCATGCAAGATATTATCAAAAACGTGAGCTTTTTCTTACAGTATAATGATACATAATTTCTTAAAATCTAAGTATTTTGTTACTGGCTAGACGTAATTTTTTGAATTAAAAAAAATGCAAATTCAGGTCGCTTCCATATTTTATTTTTAGCAATCATAACATTTTAATTTATGAATATAATGGACTGATGCATGTCGTATAAAGAAATGTCTGCAATTTTTATGTATATGAGCTAAATTGTTATAAATTGAGTGTAGAGTCAAATAATTTAATTCAAATACATTTAACTGAATCTATTAACCAGTTAACTGTTTTTGACGAGTATACTCATCAAGGAAAAAGTACAACATTTTGTGTTATGACGAGTTTATTCAATGACAGTTATTATATTTTTATAATAATTGCTTAATTATAATATGCATTTATAATTAATTATTCATTACATTTATATAACATATGTATTTTTATGACAATTTAGATACGCATTTTCCGAAGAGGTCGAAACAATTAACAACAAACTGGTTAAAAAAATTATTTTCATGATAATTGTGTGCTATCAAAGATTTCTTGTTATTAAACAACAGCATTTAGTCATTTTCCTGGACAAAAAAAAAAAAAAAAAAAGTGAGAGAAAGAGAGAAACCTTTCAGTCAAAGAAATTTTTTTTCTACATTTTTCTGCAGTTTGGCATAGAAGAAGGGGATAAAGTTGAATATAATGTAAATAAAGTACGATTATCTTTCTCGCTTTTTACAAACTAAAAGAGAAACAGGTAACCTTTTTTTTTTTTAATCCACGCAAAGAATAGTCTCAAAGTTACATGGATTTGCATTGCATACTTTCTAGCTTACATTTTATCGACTTCTTTATTGCCTCATATGAACAATGTAATTAATAAAAAATGGAATTTCAGAAACATAATAACATAAACATAAATAACATAAGGATTGAACATAAAAAAAATAAAAGTGATCTTACAGAGTGCCGTTTCAACTCAAATACATGATAGAAAAAATATATTAAGATATAAATATATTTTTTATATCATAATAATTATATTTATGATATAAAAAATAATTTATATATATGTTATTTTAGTTCATATTTTTTGATAAAATAAACTATTTCAAATAAATAATTATTTTCTAAATGTACATCAAAATCATGAATGGGATTTGTCTGGTTATTTCTGGCTTTTATATGTAGCAGTAATAGTTCAGTCAGTTGCTATAGTTCAAGCTAGATAAATTTCATTCATCTAGCGTGTTGAATTTTGGAATCATCGCGTTCACATGTTTATGACTGGTGAAACATGAGACAAGAATCAGACCAAAATTCGATAATATCTGGTATATATGCACAATTCCACCTATCTATCCTCTTGCTATCTAGAATAATCAAGTTAACATGCATAAAGACAAACAAAGAAACAGCTTTCCAATTGATGGATTTTAATTAAAATGATTACAGTTCAATAATTTTGGAGTAAAAACCAGATAACAAATTTCATTCCGTTATTTCGTTTCATTTTGAAGTGACTGTGGCCAAATAGAGAAAGATATAAAATAGAGACTTACACAATTATGATACGCATTTAAACAAATAGAGAAGAATAATTCAGAAAATGTGCTTTGGGGGCTTAAGGGGAAAAAAAAAAAAACTTGAGATCCTTCAAAATATTGTGCTATAATTTTTTCACGACTACGGCACTTTTTTTATTGCACACCGTGGTGTTGTGACCTAGTGGTTAATTCTCAGTTTGGAGACGGAAGTCTCACGTTCTAAACCAGTTCCCATCAAACATTCGCCGTATAAATCCATGGCCTGAAGAGAGCGGCGCCATCCCATCATCCAACCGCTGGTTAAATTTACAATGTCCATCTCAAGATAGTTCTCGCGTCATTTTCATCCCGGGAGTTTGTTGAATTAAACGCCCCCAGTTGTATACTGCATATGCACTATACTGATACGCATCAAAGTCTTTTGTATACTGCATATATAAGAAAGAAAGAATTGGAAACTGGGTCTTTGTATTAGGCCAAAACAATGGAACGAAAGTGAATTTTTAAAGTTGATTTTCCATTTCACCTACCGATGTACACTCATTTCAAGAATTCTGCACAAAATATAGTATATTTACTTAATAATAATATTTAATTTACCAAAACATTTTTATTTTCCTAGAAATTTTTAATTGGGCAATAATTTCAAAATTTCTTTAAAAAGAAAGTATAAGGGGGGAAAAAATGCGAATCCGTATTTAAAAATATTTTGTGCATATATGAGTTAGTGCCTGCTGTATTTTGTATTTATATAAACTAGCCGCCTTTGGCAACCAGCTTGTTCTCCTAGATTAAGGATTTTTTAGGCTGTTAAATGATTATCATGAAATGTTATTTGATGTTATTTAATGCAACCCAAAAACATGAATTCAACTGAATCAGTTTACTGTAAATTCAAAAATGTATACATATTGTATACATATGAAAATCCTATTACGGAATTAGTAATCGGTAAAAGTAATTAGTAATCGGAATTTTCTGATGCATGAGTTTAAATTCCCTCGTAATATTTCAAAATTAGTAATCTGAATTTTTTGATGCATAAGTTTGAATTCCCTCATAATATTTCAGAAAAAGACTGTGTGTCAAATTAAATTAAAAATATTATTAAAATTATGGAGGAAAATTATACGGAATTCAAATTAATATCATTAAAAAATAAAGTTTTGAGTCCTGAAGAATAATTGCTTTGAAAGATTTGAGCTTTAATTTCCATTGACAAATTACATCAATTACTTATCTAGCGACGGTTAGGCCTATTTTTACGCTCGATTAAATTTTCTATTTCTTGACTTCTTTTATATTTTCTTTCCTCTAACTGAATGGAACTTGACTGAGGGATTTGGGATACAACCCCCAATGAGTCTCCTCCAGAAAATTTCATATAACATTTTGCACCTCCATTAATTAGCTAAGCGAATTATTAAATTAAGTACAGCTGTAAAAAAGTTCAATGAAGCAGTCTGAAATGTTTGTATGACGCTTTGATTGTTGCCATTCGACAATAAGCAATAAGAGCGATTTCTGTGCCACGTATGTTATTTTATATACAGGATGTCTCAAAACCCTTGACCATGGCTTTTATTCCTTAAATATTGATCACCTACATATACTGTACATTACAAAGTTGCGTAAAAAGGTGCAAAATGTTATAAAATCGATTAAAATTTTCAAGGGATTAAACTTTAAAAAAATGCAAAATTTAAATTTTTATACCGACCCCGTACAAAAAATTCCCCAGTAAGTAAAATAAGCCCCATCCTCTAATAAAATCATGTACAAAATTTCAGAATTATATCATGAAAACTCTCAAAGATATTCTAAAAAAAGTTGGTGAAGGGTCAATCACAAATTAAAATGTAAATGTTTACAACTTCAGTGTAGATGACGCGACGCAGGAATGCCTCATAAGGAAATAAAATATGTTTTATATCTTTAGTTTTAAATATAAATTTTAAGATCTATGCTTCCTGAAAAATACTTTAAAATTTTATATCATGAATTACAGAATATAACTTAAAAATAGCACAGTCAATGAACTTGCAAAAAAAAAAAAAAAAAAAAAAACCTTATGTAATTTTTCCTTTAAGTAATCTTTCCTTATGCAATCTTTCCTTTATGTAATCTTTCCTTTACGTTATTATTTCTACACATTTTTAATACTTTTGAACCAATAAATAGCAAAATAATTATTTATTTATTCAATCATTACTTTCTTTTTTAATTTGTGTACGACCTCTAAAACTCAAACATCTGACATGATTTTTCCTCTTTGCTAACTCATATCTAAGCATTAAAAGTGGTTTAAGTCAGCATTTATGTAGTTTCATACCTTTGAGACTTTTTGTGATAAATTGCTGAAATTTTGTACATGACCTTATTAGAGGATGGGGCACATTTTACTCACTGGATATTTTTTGTACGGGGTCCGTATAAAAATTTATATTTTGCATTTTTAAAGTTTAATCCCCAGAAAATTTTAATCTATTTCATAAAATATTACACCTTTTTTTACGCAACTTTGTAATTTACAGTATATGTCTATGATCAATTTTTAAGGAATAAAAGCCGCGGTCAAGGTTTTTGAGACACCCTATATATAGATTGTCTTAAAAGCAAGTGAAAGATAGAGACGTAAACATTAAAAAAATTCCTCAATAACTAGTGTTAAGAACGGAAATGCTATTTAAAGTCGAAAGAAGCATTAATCAATTTTCTGCTATCATATCAACATCAACTAGTAAATTAATATCCAATTACTGCCTAATAACTCACACGGAATTTTAATAAAATTTATGCCATCCATTCATTCCCTTTTTCATTCACAACGCCGATCCCGAGCGTCAAAACAATCATTATCTAATTAAAATATCAGCATTATCAGCGCCGAATTTCATCAGGTTTTAAATCAAACGATTTTTTATTTGTTTTGTTTTCAAAACCGGCAATGGATCAGCAGTATATTTATAAACAGTCTCGATTCCATATAAGTGAAACGGGAAACATTTCTAAAGATCAAAACTGTTTTTCATCGCTTATTTATAAATCATAATGTAGTTTGTATTATTTTAACAAATGTTTTTATTGAATTAAATAAACAAATGAGGAAACTTGCAAATGAAAGTGAATATTATTTTGTATTCATCTAAATTAATCTCGAGAGAAACTCACGTAATATGTTTGAATAATATCCGATTCAATAATTAATTGTAGTAGTTAAGAAAAATAAACTTTTAAAGTAAAAAAAAAATGAAATAATTTCTTAACAATGGAATAGTGGAATTGCGATATAAATAAGTCATTTACGGCAGCTATGTTGAAAAAATGTTGACGAATGCAAAATTTTATATATTTTTCAACCAATCTATCTCTAAACAGAAAATACTGCATCGTGACAAATGATTGCGCTCAACACCATACAAAAGCGCACTCATACCACAATTCAGAGCAACGTCATTATTTGGACATATGAACCTAAACGTTTGCTTGTTCTAAATATTCTGTGTAGTATTCAAATGTTTAATGTCCTGATAAAATCAATTATTTTAAAATTAGTTAAAATTATTATATAAAATAGATTTACTAAATTTTACTTTATTTTATAATTGTTTTTGTAAGATATTCTTGAGACAATAAACATTTTGTTTTTTTAATTTTCTGAGATACATTATTATTTGTTAAATTCCCAAATATTTAGTAAATTTTAGTATTTAGTATAATTGATAAAAATAATTTATAAGCAGAGCTGACTGAATTCGATATTAATTAAAAAAAATTAATAAAAAAATTAATGTGATAATTTGTTACAATGACTAAGTGTGAAAAGTGATTTATGTAATAATTTCATAATTAAAACACAATTTAGAACATAATTTTCTTAATCGGAATTTTTAAATTTCAATTTAATGATAAAATTTAAATAATTAATAAAAAGAATTTATAAGCATAATTAGTGGAATTCAGTATTAATTAGATTAAAAATTTTGTAAATGAGCTAATTTATTACGACTGAGAGTGAACAATGTGTATTACAATTATTTAAATAATTAAAACACAGCTTGAATTATAATTTTCTTAATAATTTTGAATTTTTGAATTTTAAATCTGAGATATACGTATACACTTTTTAAAATCTGAAATGTAAATTATTATGGTAAAAAGGGAGAAATTTTGTAAAATATAAATTAAATTGGAAAGATGCAGACTTTTAATGTAAAAAACGAGAATTTATCATCAACAACAAGATATTTTGAATTCCTTTACATAAGGATTGGTACTAGTTCCAAGAAAATTTTATAGGCGCAAACGTAACCTTAAATTATGTCTATATATAGAAAATTTAATCACCAGCGTGCATGAAGCCTGACTTCAAACTGAAATTCGTTCCATAAAGATAAACGCGAACTTCATATAAGTTTCATTGACATTAAGCATGGTAATTAGTTGCGCTTAGAAATATGAAATTTTAAACCCTGTTCCATAGTTACACAGTGCAGAGGCAGCAGGAATTTTGTAAAATCATGTAAATAACATGGAATTAGTTCATACATAAAGAAAACAGATTTTACAGAATAATTCTGGCAACGTTTTGAATGATTCTTGTAAAATTATTGGGAGATATTTTTATTTCATATATTCACGTAAGTTGCTTTACATTTTCAAACAAAATTGCGCAGTTTATTTGTGAGTCAGATTGAATGATGTTTAATGTGAATCATTATATAGGAAACAAAAGGATAAATGGAATGAAAATGCACTTTTTTCTGGAAACATGTAATTCTTTAAACATGTACCTTACAAAAAAAAAAAAAACAATGACACATGCCTTTTTTATTCGTATATGTTACACCACAGTAAATTAAACAGATGAATTATGAATGCTGTTAAAGTCAGCATTACTTAAAATAATTTCTTGCGTCACATTTTGACTATAAATAATAATTAGTAACACGTCATTATGTGAATAATGACTTACTTAAAACTCTAATTTTCATTGACGAGTCTCATTTCATACTAATGAGTTTGTGCCATTAATCATTAAGCTGGTAGACAAAGATGTTTTAAAAGTTTTATCTTTTATTTATTTATTATTATTTTTTTATTTTTAGTTAATCGTTAAAAACACTTCAAGTCCTTTTATTACATTTGTTCATGTAGAAGTGAAGATAATTTTTTTCAACTAGTCACCTCAAATGACCAGCTGGTACGCCGGGAGTATTAGTTATATTTGACTTCAGATAAATTAATTAGATATAATTTCATGTCCATGATTCCGCCAAATTGTTTGACATGAACACCATGTTGTTTTAATTGCTTTACTTAATTTTTATTTATTGCGTACACTAAACTTTCTAATATCAACATAATGCTCTTAAAAACGTAAATATGCGATTCATCTATCTTCTAAATTTCGTCATATTGTAACTTCACGATATTTAGATATTAAACAGAATCCTTCTTTTTTAACTTTCCCAACAGAAATAATAAACGGAATATGAAAGAAAATCAACCGATTAAATATTTGTGAAACAAAAAAAAAAAAAATGGCTTGATTTTCAGGACATGAAATTTCAGGAAATTTCATGAAAAATTCGCACGGCATTTAAAATGATATTATTAAAAAAGATAATTTCATAAATTTTGTCATGATGTAAAATTCATCTTTGTGCATTAATATTTTCGAAAGTTATTTGAAGAAAAAAGCCAAAATTTCGCTTAATTTTTAATTCACCGAAATTCTAATAAAATAAATTTAAAAAAAAACCTTCACAGTTTTATTCTCCAAAATATATGTGTGCCCTGTTAGAAAAGCTCTAAGTCAAATGGTCGACAACATACAATCGCACATACTTCCTTCTTTCTTATCAGTAAAGAATTATATTAAATATTTATACATAGAAGTTGTTCGCACATTTTTGATAGATTTTAACGCAATATAAATCAGGTTTCTGTCTGTAATTCTCGTATTTCAAATATTTTGTTTGATTAGTGTTTTGTTAAGATATCATTCTTCGTCTTAATTTCCGTAGTAATTATTCTTTTAGGAAAATTCATTTGCAATCCAGAACTCATTAAAACTCATATTCAATTCAAAATTTTAATAACGTGTAATGTTCTCATTTTGAAGTGCAATTCTTATAATCTCCTAGCAAAAATTTCAATTTATATCAGGAAATAAGTATTCACGTAATTATTTTCTGTAAGTTTTGAAGAATAAAAATACAGGTTACCATGCTAAAAAAAAAAGAAACTTACCATTTTGATTATGATAAAAATTGAATTCCAAAATCGATCGTTTCCTTGAAAGACATATTTTAAAACAATAGTTAATGGAGTGGACAGAATATTTGTGTTCATGAAACAATACTTACATCACCGTAACCTCATTTACTAAAATTTTAATAGAAATATTTCTCATCAGAGAACGTCTAGAATATCCATTAAAAACATATCAATGAGAATTCCCAGTAAAAAAATAAAAGAATGAACGGAAAAATAGATTAAACTATGGTAGTAGAATAAAATATATAGTACTTACTTGAACATTATTTAAAATGTCTTTCAGGAATTTAAACTGTACAACCAGAGTTATAACAATTTAATGTAAATAACTGAACATGATTAAATTATTGAAAATTGTATTGTATATAACATTGCTTAATAGATAATATTTTCCACCTGTACACTAAGTAAAATTAGATTCATTATTTAATCGAATGTATCCCTGTTTAGACTGGCTGTTATCACGTTAACAATATTTCAGGCCTCTTAAACATCATTTGACTTTGTCTCGCATTGTGAAATTCCCTCTCTTGCTAATATTTATTTTCCTGCATTCGGATGGATTTACTACATAATATTCATGAACATAATGTAGATAATTCTACATAACGTTCAAAAACACTCAAATCAAAACTAATCACTAAAATCGAATTGAAACAATTAGTGATTCACTAAAGGAAAAAGACGCATTTCCAAATACAAAATTTAAAAAAAGCTGATAGAAAATATTAGCAATAACTTCTAAATGGCCTTGAAATGAGATCATAATGAACCATCATAAATATAAAACAATAAAAAACTTGCAGATCACAGCTCATTGTCGCCAAAATTCAGCAGAAAAATATAGACAGAATGAAAAGTTTGCGATCCCATAACTAATTTTTTTTCACGCTTAGCTATATTTGCTCATAGCTAAAGCAAATAATTTGCCGATTTAAAAAAAAAACTGATTGATTATCTTTACGCCAAAACAGAAGATGGAATTTAAGCTTCTGATAAGGACGGAGACCAAATGGGCGGGGAATATTTTTAACTTCGCTTAGTGTTACAGATCTCAGTGGACGATTATATACACTGATAGAGGTGTTTGAATTCATTTTTAATTTTCCAACTTTGGACTGTTTTTAATCGCTATATATATGCTGTTCTGCCTCCAGTGAAAACCTACCTAAGAAGTGAAAAGGTCCTCGGTTTATCTTGGTTGCATAATAATAGTGCTGTGGATGCAAGCATGTGCAATCAATTTGGAATGGCTCTCAAAGCACATCTTTGGAATTCCGGTCTTTTATTGTCACGTAAATATTCGGATTGGATCGAGCTATCTTTATGCTTATATGCAACGTTTGCGAACAGCTCCAAGTAATTATTTAACAAAATAAAATCGCACATGCATTCAGTATTATAATATTGCAATAATAATATGATATAATGAATTTAAAGCAATCTTCATTCATCATACCTACGAAATTGAATGGAACAAATAACTAATGGTTTCTGTGTAGCTCAAGAAATTAAAAAAAAATGTAAGAAACATTTAATTTATTTTTGAAGAAAATTTTAGAATAAAGGTATATGGGATAATTTAAGATAAAAATAAGATATTTATTAAGATATATCATTATGTGTATATAGCACGATGAACAAGAACGGTGTGAGGCATTTAAAATAGCATGAAATACATGTCTATTAAAGTATGAAGTTTGAAAGTATTTTAATGAGGATGCCATTAAAAACAAGTTATAAAATATTTAAATGAAATTTGCATCAACCATTTATCCTGGAGAATCAACTGATCGCCAGAGCTGACTAGTTGCTAATAATTATAATGTTTTTTTAAATGTTTTTAGAAAAATTTCCTTTTGGTTAGCTAGAAAAACAACAGACAACACAATATAATGAATTTTATTCGGTAAATACGAAATAAAAAAGGATAGTATGCACATAAAAGAATACTTACCCTTTTGATAATTCGAGTAGCTGGTTTGTTCTCCGAAGTAATTATTCATGCAGAGTACATCTAAATAAAAAATTTTAAGTAATTAGTTTCATCACTACTCTAATTTTCTGTAAAAGTGATTTAATACTTTTTTTGATACTTCAATACTGAAGTTCTTCGGTCATTTCCTAACAAACGAGGTCAAAGTCGAAAGATTTATGCTAGCATTTGTTTCAAAGGCTAATTATAGCAATTTTTCGTTTTTTTTCTTTTAAAATACCAGTCTAGCTTATAGAAAATTCTATTAATAAATTATTTAAGTAATAACTTTTATTTGAAATTTTATCAAAAATAGTTTATTTAGAATTAAAATTTTAAATTTTATGAAATAATTTAATGAATAATTTAAATTTAAATAATTTTCTGGAATGTTTGATCATCAACCTCCTTTTCAGAGAGAAAGTCTGCTTTAAGGCTTGTAAAGCTGTGTTTGTTGCTGAAACTCTTTATAAGCCAGGCGATTCTTAAAGTATCAAGCGTCACATTCTTCTAGTTTTTAAACTCATTTAAATTCTTGAAAATATTTTACTCCTTTTTATTTTATTACTTTTCTGTTAGCTGCCTTTTAGAAATATATAGCGACATTTCAGCATAATAATCCGGCTATTTTTCGAGATTTCTCATATTGCATGTTTCGCGTAGCCACACTTTTAGAAATCAATTTCACAAAATTTCTTTTCTAAAATCTTTGAAATTTAATAATCTCTTGAAAGGTCAGTTTTATTTTGCAGTATTTTAATAAATTCTACACAAAATATCTAAAATATTTTACGCGATAAATAAGTCTTAAACAAATATAAAAGAATAATGAAATTTAAACAAATATCTAAATGTTTTTCGTTGAAAAGAATGGCAACAAGTAAATAAGTGTGAAAATTACTGACTAAGTGAAGAGAATCAAATTTCTGTTAGAAATATGAAGTGAAAAAAATCCAACTTGTTTAAAAGGAATAAAACTTGATTATAAATAAAAACAAAAGCTATTTCTTTATTTTACAGTTCATATCACAAGATGAAACATTTTATAGTTCATTGTTTTTTAGTATTTTCTGATCATTGCAAAATATTCTTCAGAATTTTCACAACAACAGCACTCTAAAGTTTTAAATAATTTTTACTATGCTCTTTCTTAAAATTATTCAAAAAGAAATTCTAAATTTTTTATATTTAACGCATTTTTAATGTGAAAGAAAAATATTTCTCCAGTCCACATAAAGCAGCGCTATTAAAAACAATTACAATTATTATTATTATCATTGTAAAGCAATTTGGTAATTTTTTAAACTCTTTCACATCCTGGGTTTAAAAAAATAATGAATTAATTTTCAATTAGTAACATTTCATTTGGACAAGAGAGAAAAATTGACGAAAGAAACATTCCTTCAAAACATTCGTCGTCTTGATACAAACGGGGATTTTAAAGTCAACAATGATTTCAAAACAGCTTTAGGAATTTTTTTATAATTATTAATGTTTACTGATTTGCATTAAAAAATGGGGCATTCTTAATTTCTTAAAGTAATAAATTTGAAAACATAATTTTCCAGAAATCTCCAAAAGTACTAAAAGTATTCTTGCTTATTCATTATAGCCTTGAATATAAATCCTTAAAGTTTAAAAAAGTCATCGAATTGATTCAGTGCATATTGCATAATTAAATCAAACATGCAAAGTAATCGAATAATTTTTTGAGCACACACAATTTTTGAGCGAGTAACATTTTGTTAGTGTTCCTTGAAATTTAAAATAGCCGTCTCACTCCATGGTTTTTCTTCAAAATGCTCTACATTTAAGGAAGTAATTTCATGAGAGTGAAGTTTAATTTACAAAATTTAATTCATTTTAAAGTTAATTAATAAAATTCCATGCATTCCTATTGTTAATGATTCGTAGTAACCGACAAATTAATTTTATTAGTATTAATAAAACAACTTTTGTTAAAAAAGTTCGTGAAACATTTATATTTCTTTTCAGTGTTCAAAAGAAAACAGATACCGGTGATGATTTACTTTGATAAATAAAATAATTTTAAAATATCGTTTTTATTAATATGGAAGATTCAAATAAATTTATTTCAATAAAATACTGTTTGAACCACTCTAAAGAATCACTGTAAAGATTGCATAAATACAATTAAGGAAATTCTAACAAATGTAAAGGATCAGGCCCGGATAAAAGTGCTAGTCTTGAGGGCTCTCTTTTCTCTTCCCAAATTTCCAAAAACTGATATTTTTATAGATTTTAATATTATTATATGCAAGAAGTTTTAAATAGCAAATTTTGAAAAGCTGACATAAGAAGGCAACTCATTTTAGGTCATTTGCTAGCAGAATTTGTTTTGGTGTTTAGCCTATGAAAAAAAATTTTTGATGTAATTTTAAATGAAATATTTAAAAAAAAAAGATGACAAAGCTTTTTCAATATAATCTAAATATTATTCAGTTATTATATGTAACACTTTTTTAGGTTAAAAAATGATATAAGACCTCCAAAAGGTAACTAATGAAGAATAATGATCCAAAATTTAAATGCCAGTTGACTTTGAATAACTTCGACTGCCCTGCCCTTGGAAATGAAATGAAAGCAGAAAATACATCAAAATGTTGTCGAGGCCCCCTCTCAAAATTGTGGGGTCCCTAGGCATCTGTCTAATTTGTAATATTATATATACATTTGAAATATATATATATTAAACATATATATTTCCAGGTATTTTTACATTATTAATTCTTCAGTCCTGCAATTTTTACGATTATTACTTTATTATTTATACGATTATTACTTTTATTTAAATCTTTGGGCTGTCTTAGTCTGGTGCTGTTCTTTAATAGTCTTTAAAAAATAAATTTTCTTATTAAATTAACATGGTCAAGCTATTTTTTGATACAAGATTTAATGCAATTGTAGTTAAAATTCTTTGGTGAAAATTAATTTGCATGAAAAATCTCTACGACTGTTTTATAAGTAGATTTTCTATGATTTATCATTTTTATGAGATTAAACCATTTTTCTGCCTGTTTTCGAATTAATTGCATTTAAACAGTAATGCAGACAATAATTTTTTTTGAGATTGTCTCTTGATTATGCTAAACAAAACCAAGGTTTAAATTGTCAAATTAAAAGAAATTAATGCAGTGAGCATATGATAGTCCTCATGTTGTAAAAATCTGCGTATGTAATGTATAAGCCATGCTTTTCAAAATGAGATATTCTCTATACATAAAAGAGTTGCTATTTTCTTATCAAAAAGTTAAAATGCTTGTTAATTTACCTACACATCTTGCATTTAAATGAAAATTATTTCTAATTAGGTTTTTACAAAAAAATTATTAAGTTAGAGTAAAATTATATTAAATATTCAAAAAGACTTATAACTAAGAAAGTCTGTACGAAAGTAATAATTGGAATTTATGTGCATATTGATATTTAGTTCATTGGCAGTTTACATAAAAGGTTCGAATTAATAAACGAGCGAGCTATTTAATATTCAAATTCAGACCTGCTGCCATCTAGTGAAAGAGGAAAGTGTTTAAATTATTAATCCTACGAAAAGAACCCAATCAATATGAATAAATAAGAAAAACATAAGCAATGAAGTACAAAACATGTACAAGAATCGATTTTAAATGAGTTGATGGCAAACTCTGAACTCAGGAATACAAATTAGTAGTACCACATGACTAGTACAAGCACTAATGCATGTATGCTTTATTCCTTCATTGGTTTCCAACCATAAGGAAACATGGTTTTGCATTTTGATAGAATGTTATTCATTACAGATTCATGAGCGAATTTGTTTTAAAAAAGAAATCATTTGAAGGGCTGATGCTCTTTAAAAAAATAATATTGTACTAGTTATCAAAAAAATTCATATTCCTCATTGGCTTCTTTACAGAAGAAATAAAGTAATAATCTACCTTGAAGTAAGAAAGTAAGCAATAATTGTTCATTACATTAATAGGAAAGAATTTTATTTAATGAAGCTATTCTGAATAATAGATTTAAATAAAAAAATCTACATAATCTTTTATAGTATTGATGAATTCTGCAGCAAAATTTTAGAAAAATACTTAAGTGTGCTTTCTTTCTTCAAAGTTAAGATGAAAGAACAATGCTTGGCTCATTTTCAATGGATTAAAAATGTATTCCTTTCGTAACAAATTGTAAATATTGCAACAATCTCTTCCCCATTGGCTAGTTGCAACCTATTAAAGAAATAATTTGAAATTCGAAATAAATAGTATATTTTGCTTTATAATATCTTATTAAAACACAAAATATTCCTATGAATATTCTTTGACTTAATTCGAAAATGGAAAAGATTACCCGTAAATGAATTTTAGATATTAAAAAAGTTTTGTATGATAAACAGATATGACCGAAGTTACAGTTACACAGATAATATTTGTATGCTCAACACAAGAAAAACTTGTTATTGGAGACAAACCTTCTAATACTGACTGTAGTCAGTTCTGAAGCTGACTCCTGAGAATGTACCTACTTTGATTTTACGTGTTAGATTTACTTAAGTACAAAATCTCTGTTGTTATGTAATTTAATTTAGTATTGAATCTGGCTTATAAATCTGGTGATAATAACAAGACTTAAACTTGTACTTCTTCACATGTTTGCATTATTTCAAGCAAAGTATAAAATCTCTACAATTTCACATCTAATTATATATTCGTCCACTGGAGTCTGTAAAGCTAGGTTAGGCCTTCTCGTCATTTGGGCTGCGCCAATATCGGAAGCACAAATCACAAATTCTGTTTGGGTCTGAAGAGAATCGACCAGGTTCTTTTAAATGTGTAAATTGTCTGATTTATCTATGTATAAGTACAATTAAGCTTGAATAAAAATTAGTAATGAGATCGTAAACCTCCCTTTTGTTTACATTTTCATGCTAAATTTTAGCTAATGCCAATGAGCTGAAGTCTGCTATTTTTATAGTTATATATTTATGCTTATTCATTATATTCTCACTTCAAAGCCAATTAAAATTATTGTTAATATTTTCTCTTAACATTTTAAAACTTTTTTTATTACTATATATATATATATTAATGTATTGAGCAACGCACTTTTTTTTCTGTTAGTGGATCAGTGTTTATTTCAATTTGATATCAGTGTTCATGAACATCATTTATAGAGGAGGTCCATCCCACTGCAAGGTCAATAGGACAAGCAACACAGAGAATTGCATAAAGCGAGACAAAGCCAAATGATATTTGATCTGATTTGAGATATTATTAACAGGACAGCAACCTGTCTAGACTGGCACATGTTCTAGTAATTCCACAAAAGCCATATTGTTGCAATATTATCATGCTTGTAATATTTTTTGTGCATCTCTTTATCTAACAATATACTTAGACATATTGATACTAACAGGGAAAATAATTCACATAGATTTGAAATAAATTTCCACACAAAAATATTTTTTTAAACTCTGATAAATAACTGTCCTTTCAAATTTATTCGCTTTATTAACAAAGTAAAGCATAAATAAAACAAAAATTATAACTAGAATTAGTAATTTACTAATGGATGGATCCTGTCGGGATAATTAATCAAAAATATTATTTTGAATGGATTGAAATAATTTCTAATAAAGAAACGTTACTTGATTTGATTTTGGAAATCATGGATCAAACGAACGTTTATTCAGAGTTTTATTTATACATTTCTAAGTAATGTAAGAGGATATTTTCTATCAATTTTCCTAATTTGATAATTTTTTTAAAAAGATAGTTAGTATTGATGAAACAGAAGTTAATTTGGATATTGTCAATGCTTTTAGAAAAGTATCATTCATTTATAAAATAAATATTGATTTTATTGAGAATTGCATATAATCATGCTATTTTATAGTTCCGGCCACGTTTGACATCAATTAAAAGGCAATTTTTTCAGTTTTGAGATAATGCAAAAACCACTTTTTTGAGATTAATAGTTTTTAAAGATATAGTCATCTATTTCCACAGGTAAGTCATAACGATTATCAATCTGCTAAAGATTAAGCCTATTTTCGCGCTCGATTAAACTTTCTGTTTGGTCCATATTTCTTGATTTATTATACATTTCTTTCCTCTGACTGAACGAAAGGTTTGATGCTGGAGCAGTGTTTATAATAGTATTATTTTTAGGGAAGTATAGAATTATATGCAGCTATGAAATCATTGAATGAAGCAGTTTGAAACGTGCCTATATCGATTTGCTTATATTTGACTGTTGTCATTCCACAATAAGAAATAAGAGCGATTTCTGTGCCACGTACATTAACGTTTTATATAAATAGATTGATTTCAAAAGGCGGTAATTTAAAACAACACATCTTGAATTTTACCAATTCTTTTTCATCTGTATTATTTACTAAGTAATAAAATGTCAATTCGATAGAACTATGAAGGAACGCACATTGGTTACTTTTGTTCATAAATTATCTTTCTTTATGATTCTAATTATTTTATTCTAATTTATAAAATCATAAAGAGATACTTTATCTTTCAGTTATTATAAGAAACAAATGTGCATTCATATTACAAATGAGTAATTACAAACATTCATAGAATTAACACTTGTAAGAAAAATATAAACCATATCTTCCTTTATAAGTTAGAACAAATAACTAAAATTACATTTTTTTATATCGAATAATAAAATAACATTTGTAGCAACATTTTATTCTTTACCATGCTTACCATGTAGCAGTAAATGAATAAATATACAACGTTATTATTTAGTCTATTCTTAATTTGCTGCTATCTGCTACAAACGTTTTGAGGTTAATATTATTTTTGGTAATAAATAATAAGTTGCACTTTGAAACTTATTTCTTATGCGAAACATTTTGTGACTAGATATGTCCATTCTATTAATTTTAAACGACCAATAAGCAATTCAACAATTAGCAATAATCTCCCTAAACAGTTAAGTTTCTTACAAGTTGCATCGAGAATTCAGATTTAAAAAATATTTTTGTTATTTTGTTATCTTATGTATTTTAAAACATTTATGATAATCAAAATACTATTGCATAGCAAGCATTAAATATATTCATAAAATTTCGAGCATTTGTATTATTATAATAGTCTGTGCATAGTATTTTATCGAATCCTTTTAAGATTTAATAAGGAGTATTTTTCATTTATTCATCGAAGCAAAATATGTTTTTACAACCTTTTATTTAATTTGTTTTTGTTCTTAAAGAGGAAATTTTGTTGCTGATTTTTCACTCCTTTCTTGATTAACCCGAATGCTTAAATTTTAAACAGTTGTGTGTTCTTGATGACAAAACAGTATTTAACGTCTTCATAGCTTAATGATCAGTTAATAGATATTCTTTTTCATTTGTCCAATCCCATCTGGTTATGATTTTGAGAAGAAATGATTTTAAGATTCCACACCATTTATAACATACAGTTATGATACATACTAAAGCAAAAATAAAGGCACGCTTTTTATAAGCGCATTAAAAGGTAGTAAAGAGTTTTTAAATCAACAATACGGACGTGAAAATGAAACCTTTAAAGAGAAAAAGCAATGCCATAAATAATAAAGTTGCAATAAATATCACAAGGAAGAAAATGTATACATTCATCATTAAAAAATTAGAATACGTTTTAAATATGATTAAATTCCATTTTGCTTAGAGCATCTCTGTGAACACCTTACGCTCCAGTGATTTTATTTTTACGCCCACATTGCTGATTTAAAAAAAACTATTTTATACTTTTGGGTACACTAATATCAGTATTTAAGAAAATAATTTTTATAATTTGAAATACATTTCAACCAGAGTGATCGCTCCATATCTCCTGCGATGATTAATCAGAAAATTTCCTCTACCTATGTTGAAGTATTTAGAATGATGGAACGTACCGATAAGACTCACACCCAATGCGTCCCAAAATGCCTTTATTATGTCAGGTCATAGCTTTGAGCATGTCATTTCACGTTTTGTGCACCTGATTCATATAACAAATGTTGATGGAACCTTGAAATATGACAGGTTGAGTTGTCCTATGAATTGATACACACAAAGTTCTTTTGAAACCAGAAGCGTAAAGATAAAGATGCTCAACTGGCAGTTAGGTTAATCAAAATATTAATAGAGTAACAAACAAGCATGAAAATGAGCAACTATTTTATTGCCGATTTTTAAAATTTATTGGAAGATGTTTTATTTCATTCAAAATCTTTATAATTGAAGAAATATGACAATAGAGAAAAGAGAAATAGATCATAAAAACCAAGCGCAAATCTCATGCTGACTAATTTAAATTTTAAAGCCAAATTTAGTATTTTGAATTTCCCTCTAACTAGCTGATGCATCTCTTTTTTTGAAGCGATGAATGTTAGTTAATAATGTGACTTAAATTTCGATTAAGAAACTTTTAGTTTATTTATTTAGTAAGATAAAGTAGTCAAAGTTAGCAGCATTTTTTTATTTTTTAAATTTGCAACTATTAAAATATGAATAACATCGATATGAAAATGTGGAAATGTATATCTCTTAATGTATAAATGTTGGAATGGAAATGTATATATCCTATTCCAACTGTAACTCATGGTCAGCTTTAATAGGTTAAATTTTAACTTTAAGATATAAACTTAAGAGAAATGGTACAAAACTTTATGACTACATTCTTTTGTAATAAATCAAAGTAAAATAATGAAATAAATTAGTATTTTTTCATTCGAATTTTTCTAACGCTCTCTTAATAAAAGTATAAACGGTCAAATCGTTATTATTTTGATATATTAGTCAATAAGGTAAAATATATTTATCATTAAAATATTATATTTCTTAATCATACGTTACGTTACATTAATACGTTAAGAAGGGAATATATTTATTCGTCAACTAAATCTTACCAATATTTTCTCTATACACTTTCAGTCAAGAAAATTATAATATTTATGATTAGAACATTATATCAATATTTGAATTCCTTACAATCTATACTGGTCACCTTGTCATTTTTGTCTGTCAAAAAATATTAATCTTTATTAAATAACTGAACATTATTTTATCGCAAAAATTTTCAGCAGATATCGAAACCTTATTTTTTTTTTTTTAAATCCATGCAACATTATTTTTTTTTAAAGTGGTTAGAATTCTCGCAGGTGGACATCAGCGCATCCGTTGATGACACAAACAGCTGGCAAGAGGGGAATACAGCCCTTCACTTCCGAAAATAATTTCACCTTTTGACGAACCTTCCCAGCAGATGTCTCAATGAAAAGTGGACAAGTCGATGAGAAAATAGATACTGTGCCTGTGGCAAGTCGTCTTCCTCCAGTTAAGTGTTAAACAAAGAAAAAGTTAATGACCTAGAGATACAATAAGCGATTTATGTTGTTAATGAATGTCCTGTAGTGAATAAATCAGCATCCATAATTGCAGCAGGAAACCCAAACATCCTTCGACATATCTCGTGAAGAAAGAAGGCTTCACCAGAAAGAGATTAATGAGACTCATTCACGGAAGTGGGGATTCTTGCGCCTTTTGAGCGGAGACAACAACTTGATTTTGGAAAGGAAGTAATACAATTTGTCTCTCCGTTTTTATTAATGGGAAAAGTTGTAATTCTAAATGACTACCACACGACAGAGGCTTTCTTTTTTTTATAAAAGGGACATAATTGATCAGTGTTTGTGCATTCTAAATAATTTGCCGCATCAAATTTGTTCATATGAATTTAAAATTAGGGGTTATTAGAATAATGCATGGATGTTCAGATTTCTATTTTTTTAACTGCTTTCTCTCTATACCACTGATTCTTTTTATATCATTCTAGCTTTATACATCTGAAAAGTCATGTCTTCCACATGATCACTATGAAAGATATTACTTTTTTCATAAAAATGCATTGTGCTGAAATATTGGTGAAATGTTTAAGTATGCTTTTTAATCATATTTGCATTGTTGAATTCTATTTTTCTAATAACCGTAAGTATTAAAATTAAATAAAATGCTTGAATTCCCAACTTAGAGAAGAGAATGTAAAAAAATGCGTTCGTAGGATATATTGTAATAAAATACGTTTCTTTAATTACATTAATAACAAAAAAGTGCCGCAACAATAAATATCAAAAATAAATATGCAGGAAATAAGCATCTGCTCACAATTTTTACTGAAAATTAAATCTACTATGAACAGAGAATAGCTCTAAATAGTTCAAAATTCTAACTATGAAAATGAATTACTGTAAAGTGGCCAACTTTTTAATTTTAAACGGTCAAATTATGTTAAGCGCAGTTCAAATTTCGATATACTAATTTATAAAATAATTCGTTTCTTAGATTAATCGCTTTTATAGCTAAATGATATTTATAAGCCAAAGAGTTAAATAAAATAAAAGTTGAAAGTTGCATTTTTTAAAATATTTAAACATAGAAAAAATTGTAAAGACTACCTTTCTCTCTTAGAAGGAAAATGCATAAATATGATCATGAATTGCAAAAATGGAATTTTTTCCTTTTCGAGTGTTTCAATTTACTTATTTCTAGTAACAGAAAGGCGAAAATAATGCAATAAAATGTCTATTAGTTATCCATATTAAATAGAAATCAAAGGTACATGAACAGAATATTTTTACTTTAACGAGCAGATTGAAAAATTTTAACTATCAAATAACTTAATTTATGTGTAAAATATAAACAATCTGATAGTATTATATTAAAGCAAAAAACTTTTAAGAGACTGAATTTTAAATAACATAATAACATTTGTTTGCCGTCATTATTTCCCCCAAGTAATGTCAGGAAGCTTGTTCATTCAAAAATAAATAAATAAATAAAATAATTACTACTGAAATGATAAAAGTATTATACTCCAAATGAAAACAAAATATCAAACAAATTTGTGCATAGTCATTATAATTTACAAATTCAAAATAATATTTTGTTGCAACTTTTTGATATTTCAGTTGTATGGCCTAATATAAAATAAAACAAGATACACTCATTTTGTAGTACTCCTTTTTATCATTCTTAAAATTCCATTCAGTGTTTAATAAATAATTTAAGCACTTTTTGCAAAGCAGCCATGGCCTAAAGATGTGTAAACCTAAATAAACAACAACAATATTTTTTTAATTATTCCTTTTCCACAGCAAACTTTTAACTATTCAAAAATCTATACCAAAGATTCAACCTTTTATTTTCAATTTACGGTAGTTCCATGGGATGCATTAACTCTACAAACTTCAACCGAACTTGTCATACAAAATGAATTATTCCGCGAGAGACCTTTATTGTTTTGCTGAACATGTAATTTGATTAACCTGAATCACGCTATTTTTTCCGCTCATCTTTGTTAAGGTATTCTATGAATCGTGCTGTAAGCAATACGCGCTATTTTTATAACCACAGCAAAAGACCGAGGGTTGGTGAGTTAGAGGGTAAATGCATCAAATTGCGTGGTTTTCGGTCGTTTGAATTCGATGAGATTCTCTACTAAAAGTTGGAGCAGTAATTCGATACAATTCCAAACTTTAACAAAGGAATGTGCCATATGTGGAATATGATATGGATATCTCGAAATTTTAAACAATCAGAGAGAAAAAGAACACAAAAATATATAATGAAAGGGAGAGGGAACTAATTTATGAGCATAACTTAATTCTTACTTGACATTATGAATAGATAAACTCTCATTAATTTTGTCTGTTGACCCTAGTTTAGAGTAATTTTATTTATAGATATTTGTTCTTGAACGATGAGTGTTTTTCTTTCTGAATTTTGGGCAGGGACAATATGATGCAATAAATTGTAATTTTCAAGGTATTTGATAGACCAATGTATACTACTATTTTAGATAAGAAATCTTTCTTCTTCTTCTTCTTCTTGTTCTTCTGATTTAAAGTAACTTGATTTGCCAACCAAGAGAAAAAAAAATCAAATTTTAATTGATTAATCTAACTGTCTATTAAGTAAAAGTAATACCAAAAAAATGAGATGATTTAACAATTGACACAGTAATTGAGTTGAATATGTTTTTATTTTATACGTTGTTATATATGTTTGGATCCTTATTTTTTCTTCAGGTATCTCTATTTGGGCCGAAAAAACAAAAAAAGTATCGATTTTTCATAAATAATTGATTTAGTTTAAGTTGTTTTCAAATTTTAAACAACAAATACAATTTGCAATATACATAATTTAACTAAAAAAAATATGCTCTAATCTATTTATAGATATTTGTTCTTGAACGATGAATGGTTTTCTTTCTGATCTTTAGGCAGCGACATTATGATGCAATAAAAATTTTCAAGATATCTGATCGATCAATGTATGCAACTATTTTAGATAAGAAATCTTTTCTTCTTTTTCTTCTTCTGGTTTAAAGTATCTTGATTTGTCAGTCAAGAAAAATAAGTAAACTTCAAAAGTTTAAACAATTAATATAGCTATCTACTAAGTAAAAGCAGTACTGAAAATTGAGGTGATTTCACAATTGACACAGCAATTGAGTTAAATATATTTTTATTTCATACGTTGTTTTAATTTTTTTTATCCTTATTTTTCTGCTAGAATCTGTATTTGAGCCGAGAAAAAAATAAAATAAGTATCGATTTTTCATAAAAATTGACTTAGTCTAAGATGTTTTTAAATTCTAAAAAACAAAGCAAATATTTTTGCAATCTATTTAATTCAGCTAAAAATTAGACTCTAATTTCTAAATGCTCACAAAAAATTTCAAAAAAAGTAAGCTCATTTCATGATTTTACTTTTAAACAATGTATTTTATATCAATTAAATATAATACTTTCAAATATATAATATTGTGAGCTAATCCGTAAAATAAATATTTGAGATGTTGAAAATAAAATTGTTGAAAGAAAAATAAAGCAATAAAATACAACATATAAAGATGGCAATGAGGAGATGATGAGTTATTTATTGTAAGAAGTTGTTTTGTATATTTGTAAGAAAAGCATTCGCATTTAATCATTGCCTTATTATATGCCATGAAAAATCCTACAACCTACATATAATTTTATTAACAACTTTATAACATGATAAAAATTAAATTATATAATTAATAAACATAAATTTTTATATAGAAAGTAGAACAAATACGGTCACATAGTCAAAAACGTGTAAAAGTAAAAAAGGCAGCATCGATTAAAAAAAAGACAGTTCAAAGTGATGAAAAGATGTATACATAACATCCGATGCAATTACCTCAATAAATGGGGGAAATGCGAAGAATGCTTATCACCCGTTTCTTTTTACACCCTCATTGAGGAGATTTGATGAAATTAAATGAACCAATAAGAGGAAACTCCCATATGATCTGGGGGGGGATGGCTTTAGCTTGCCCACGATCGTTTGGTGAATCATTTGACAACTCGCAGCTGCCATATTGATAGATCGTTGAAGGGAAGAGGCAAGAGAGATAAAAAAGAAATTAAAACAACAAAAAAAGAGAAACAAATAAGAGGGGAAACAAAAGAATATAGTGGGAGGGAATAGGGTCTGAGGGAATAAGCAGCTGGTACGTAAATATGGATCAAACCCCGAGGTTCTCGGCAGTACGTTTAACTACGGGGGCGCGCAATGATGATGACAATTCGAAAAGATTCATTATAATAGTAGCTGAGTAATTTTCATTGTATTAGGAAGTAACATTATCATTTAAACTCCCGTACGAACCCCCCCCCCCTACAACGCGGATTGCGTGCAATTGTTATAGAGAGGAAGAAGTAAAAGGACTCCATTCCATTCATGACCGTTGAACTTCAACGTTGCGACACTTAGCAGGAGGTGAGAAATGCTGAATTAATACCCATACAAGTACCGTTGTGACCGAATTATGAAGACATATATTAAGGTTTATTCATTTGCAAACGGTAGAACATATGACAACTTGTGACATCGTAGATGTTATTTTAGAATATTCTGAAAAGTACTTAATAACTAATACTTTTTCGTCACCATATACACAAATTTTTAAAATTTTATATAAGATATCCACAGCAATCTGGTACTTATCAGGTACACTTAAAAATAACACTAACACGATTATTTTCGTTTAATTTTAATTAAAATTACACATAAAGATGTTTTTTTATCATTGGATTTTTTATATTTCATAACGTTTTAACGACTCGCATTTAGCTATTGAAGATGAAGAAAGGTGGTCAGTTCTCAAATTTCAGGCCACTCTAATCTCGAAATCTTGACCCAATCATCAGGTCTCTTAATAAAAAAATACAATGTATTCATTACTCAATCATCTTATTATATTTTTTATATTATACATCATTTATAAGATTTCGTTTTTAATTTGAAAAGAAAGTCCTATATTGTGTGTGTTAAAAAATTGAATCTTTGCATATCTTCTGAGTCCTGAGACTGTGGAAATATTTTTGCTTATACAGAATTATATAGACAGTATGCAAATTTTTTTTCATTTGATTGTGAATCGAGAAATTTATTGCTTGTGATAAGCATGAGTTAAAATTTAGGCTTAAAATCTAGAATCCAATTTTAATCGTTTGTTTTAATTACATCACTTTTTAAAAAATAAGAAATGGAAACCATATTTATGAGAAATTCACATGCAGCAGTTATTTTCAAATAATGGAAACAACAATTTTAGGTAGATCAACAAAATTCATTTATGTGCTCACATCGCTGAATAAATTTACTTTTTCATCCGGTAAATAGAATTAGAGCAAAAGAAAGAACAGGATGAATTAACTTATTAAATGGAATATTGACAGCGAAGTGTGGGAATTGTGGGTCGTAGATCAATAAAATTTTAAGTTCCTTTAGAAAATAAACAACTACTATAAGCATAATCTACTGAATAATAGCATGATTTAAAATTTTAAATTAAAAGTTCTCTTAATATATCCGACTAGGTTCGGAGAAGAATTTCAAAAAATAATATATAAACATATTTTATTGTACCAAATAATTAAAACAGACTTGAAAGATCACTATTAGAAGAATAAAAATGCACTTACTGCTTTTAGTTTTCTAAAAGAATTGTTTATTCAATGAAAATTTAGCAAAATTTCGAGTGTTAGGTTGGTTGGTTAATTCAGGTTTAATGGCGCAAGAGCCAAAGGTAGGCTATACTGCGCCAATCATATGGTTTGAGATGAAATCATGTGAGAAGTTTAAAAGTACATTAAAGATCATGTCAGTAAAACAACAACAATCAAAACATGAGAGATTAGTTAGGAAAAATAAGTTTATAATCGAAGAACATCTATATAAAATGATAAAATCCAATAGCTTTTAAAAAGTTAAAAATATACTGATGGGGAGGCTCTCCCACTAATTCTCGTATGTTAAGTTTTCAGTGTTAGGAAAAACGGAGTGAGATTTTTAAAAAATAAATAATGGAAATATTTAATTTTTATTTCACCTTTATATAGCTCAAACTACGTAAAATGTAACAGACCACAAAATAAAAATTATTTTTTAAAAAAAATAAAATTTTTATGAGCATTTGAAGTTGCTATCAATGATTTTTTGTCAAAATTTGTCTACGTTTTGAACTTCAAATGTCTGTAAAACATGTCTAAATGAAGTTGTCTTAAAATCCGTGGTCAATTACATCCTCAAAGATTTTGGATACATCCATACCAAATTTCATGAAATTTTATTGAATTGATTTTGAGATATTGTGTTTTCAGTGAATCAATCACAGAGAAATATTCATTCTTCATAAAATTCGTTTAAATATTGTATTTGCTATTAAGTTCATCCAAATGCTCTGGAAGCAATGTAGTTTTCACACATTTTTAACAGAAATGCCAAAAATAAGCAAACGACAGCTTAGAGTAGGTAGAGCTTTCATATAAACATATCAAATATTGTTTTGTAGTATTTTAAAGTAAAAATAAAATAAATCACGCATTTTCGGTTTAAAATGCCATTGTTTCCAATTTCGCTTTATTTGTTCTGTATTATTGAAACTACTGTATATATAGTTCTATTTTACATATGTTAAAAACGAAGTTTGTTTTAGAATCTACAAAGTTTCGACTTTATTCTCAAATCATATCTAAAAAAAAAATCTGGTAAAAGTATTTATACAACCTAGTTGGATACCTTAATGCGTTGGTTTCTATCATTTATTGTACTCTGTCAAAATTTTAATCCAAGCAGAAACATGAGTATTGTTCTACAGTTGTATTGCTTGGTCTGATATGAACCCTCGCGGAATACGAAACCCTTTCTTTCATTTAAGGCATTCTAACAAAGGGTATGTATCCCTCATTGATATGTGTAGTAGTAAGTGGTACTTCCTTCTACCACCGAAAGTCATTTCCAAGCAAACAGAACAAAGGCAGCTCGTTCCTCCCAATCTCCGAAAGTCATTCCTTTCTTCACATCTCCTCCATTTTCATATTCGAAGATTGTCGCGTCATCAGAACAATCAGATGAACCCACGGAAAGAGTAGTTACGTGACCGGATGTTCAGAATCCGTAGCGTCCATAAGCTATTTTTTACGCTTCCTTTGCAGGCAGGATTTGTTCTCGGCAGGTGAAAGAATTATTATTTCTCCCCCTCCCCCCTCCTCTTTCTTTTCTTGTTGTTTTTGTGTTGCCACCGAATTTCAACTTATGTATCTATTTAATTCCACCACTCCCTTCAGCATCGGAATGCTTCGAAACACTACTGCATTACGCAGTTCGATAGTTTGAGTGGTAGGTTTTTTTTTTTTTTTTTTTTTTCAAAATTCTGAAATTTTAGAAAGAAATGGTGTTGGTATTGGTACTGCATTGAATTCTATGAAATAATTCGGGTTATATAAAGAAAAAAAAAGGAGAGAAAGAGAGATTAATAATTGAATGGATATCTGGAGTTTTGAATTCCTTGCACAGAATATAACATTTGTTTTATTTATAACTAGCCGCCTTTGACGACCAACCGGTTCGCCAGTATTACCACTAGCTGCAATTTTTAATTAAATATTTTAAGTAACTGGTCTCTTAATAGATTCTCAAACAAAACATTTTTAATCCCAATTTTGATAGTCATACCAAACTTATACTGTTGTTTAGATCGTTTCGTTCAATTTACTATATATATTTTGCTAATTTGTTGTCATTTCCGGTAAAAATTCAACTTTAATTTAAAGTGGAAATGATGAAATTGCAATTAATATAAAGATATTTTTGAATAAAACCAAGCGTTTTATTTTATTTATCATCTTTATTGTTATTTATTTATTATTATTATTATTGAATATGAGTATAGCAAACAGAATCGCTCGGTATTTAAGTCTTATGTGAACTACAAAATATTTTTCATAATTTATGTAATATCTCAAAGAATAATTCAACAAAAATTTCTCAGATTCAGCATAAAATTCAGTTTTTAGTTTTGCTTTCAAACGGATTAAAATGAAATCAATAATAATATTTTGTTCCGGCCTATAAATATATTCCAAAAATTATGAAGTCTAAATTTAATGCAGTAAGGTAACAAATTCTGAGAGATATTCTGGACACACCAAATTTTAAATAAATGAATGAATGTTTCTATTTTCCACGATCAACTAAGACTTATTTATGAAGTTTTGAATGTTAAAAATTCAGAAAAACTCAACATTTTCATAATCTTAGGCCAATTAATCTTGAGAAACCTGCGCGCTGATTGGCGTATTTCCTTTGAAACGATCGATGGAAAATCTAAAATTATCCTTTTTTTATTGAATAGTGATATTCAAATTTTCATAAATCAATCAGTATAAGTGATTGATTTAGTTGATTGGAAATTAACTCTTTTTATTTAAAATATTAGTGTTTCAAGAACATTTTGTTAATCGTGATTTCCACAGCAGAAGCTTTATGTAAAATCAAAAATTCGTTATTTATTAGAGCATTTATTGAATCAAGTTACATAAAATATAATCATTTTCCATTTAGACCATTTTAGCAAATCTTTGTCTTACTAAAGGTTTACAAATTAGTTGTGTGGCTCTGATTTGAATGGATAAACAAAACTTGCCTTAAAATAAAACTGATTTATTGGATTAATAATATAGAGAGTGTAAAAGATCATAAAATAATTTTTCTTGAATTTATTTTTTAGAAAAAATAATATTTCTTATTTGTTTCATTTCCTACAGACACGTGCCGAAAATTATATTTTTGCAGATTTCATTTCCAAAAAGATTTAATTTATTTTTAATTGGAGCTTTAATCAATGTGACGGCAACACTTTGAAAAAAGATTATTTTTTCCCATCAATGAGAAACGTGCTCGTGCAGCTTAAATTTTATCTTTATTTTGTACGAAAAAAAATTGTTGAAAAATATATTTAAAATATTTATTTAAAAATTCATTAAAAATAGAAATTTAATTTTAAGGTTAAAACATTGGTATCATTTAAAAGATAAATTTTTGATCTTTAACTTGATGTAAAAATCTTTTTTGTGCGGTAATATTTTCGGAAGTTATAGAAAAAACACGCCACAATTTCGCTTAATTTTTAAATAAATAAAATTCTAATTAAAAATTTGAAAAATAACCCCCAGGTGCACATTCCCGGCCTCCAAGGTATACACGTGCCAAATTTGGTAGCTGTAGGTCAAACGGTCTGGCCTGTGGAGCGCCAACACACACACACACACACACACACACACATTGAGCTTTATTATAAGTATATATTTAATATTGAATACTTATTCGTGTAAACTAAATTGAAAGATTCGATAAGAATTGAAATAAAATATTAGTTTGACAGTTTTGTGTTGCCACCGAATTTCATGTACTTAATTCCATCACTCTCTTCATCACTGGAATGCTTCTAAACACGTCTGCAGTTAGCACTTGGATAGTTTGAATAGTATGTTTTTAGAAAGCTCTGAAATTCTAGAAAGAAATTTTTTTTTCTGCATGGGATTCTGTAAAATAATCCAGAGTATATAAGACAAAAAAAAAAAACTCTGAGATAAATAGCGGAATGAGTTTTGTAGTTTTGAATTCCTTGCACAGAACAGAGTATTTGTTTCATTTATAAATTAAACTTTCATTCTTATTTGTGTAAATTGAATTGCAAGATGAGGAAGGGATTAAAATAAAATATCAAGAAATAGTAAAATTGTTCTTTTTATCTGATAGTGAAGATCTTTGCAGAAAAAAAAAAGATAACTCTTTTTTACAGAAATAGAAATAAATGTTTATAAAAAAAGTTGTACAGTTTTTCTCTGAAACACTCTGCGAAATGAATGGCATAATTGGAAGTAATGGAATATTGACAACTAATATTCAATATTACTTGTAGGTTACATTATTAAAAAATTTAATCTCAATCATGTGAGAAGCTTAAATCAGCATGTTATGAAAAACTAATAAACAGTAATAAAGCATATTAAAAATAGATCTCCAAAAATTTTTATAGTCAATTGAAGGAATAGGTGACAGAGGAATCAATTCAAAACATTTAAGCATAATTCAGATTTCTTTAATAAAAAATAATAAAATATTCTTTCTCACAAACGTTAATAAATGAAAAGAAATTTGTAAATAAAATCAGGCTTATTTAAAACAGCACACACCAACTTCGATATGAAGTTTCCAGATGTGCATTCTAAATGCCAGATGATGCACTAAAAATATATAAATAAAAAAGAAAAGATGATAGAAAGGGAGTAATAAGCACCTGCATCTGTTCTCAACCATACTTGTTTTCGCTAAACCTTTTTAACATAAAAATCCACAAAAACATCAAGAAAAGAAATAAGTGATTATATTCATATTCTTATTTTGAGAAGATCACGAAAAAGCTTTATGAATATTTAAAAATTGTAACTTGCATAATTGATCTTCAACAATAATGATATTTTGAGGTTATCCTATGTAAAAAAAAAAAAAATCCTTTTCAGAATATCGGGCCATACATTTCACTAGATCTGACATGAACGTACTGCCATTTTCCTCTTTGCACAAATTTATGGATTTAGCAGATCTTTGAAAATAATCATTTGAATGCGTGTTTCAATTTATTTCCAGGTTTTCGCTTTTTTTTTGACATTTTGCATTTTAAAAATTGCTGGCTTGTATCGAAATCTTGATAGATTAGATATTAAAAATCTACGTCAGAATATCGGGTCAGTTATGTCTCTAGACCAGACATGAGCATACTTTCCTCTTAGCACAAATTTATGGACTTAGCAGATCTTTGAAAATAATCATTTGAGTGCGTGTTTCAATTTATTTTCAGGTTTTCGCTTTTTTTAGCATTTTGCATTCTTCTTGCGCTTTTCTAGAGAATTCCAGCAAAACGACTTACCAACAACAACAACAAAAAAAAAGTTTTCCGAATATCAAATTCCATGAAAAAGTTTCCAGTGTCGGCTATCAAAGAAAAAGGTTCATAAAATCAAGTTTTTTTTTCTTTTGTTTGTTTCCAAACGACGTTCTTTAAGTCAGTGGAACAAAAGAAGAGAGAGGTGAACGTTCCAGACATCCCTTTATCCCCCTTGACGATACTTTCTGAAAGTCAGCTTGCAAAGCCTGTTTTCCTTTCGTACTGCCGCACACTTTTGCTTTCACTGTAGCTTTTAATGACGAAGCGCGCTAGAAACTCGTGAGAGGAAATTTTTTCTTCTTCAAACTATCATTAAACCAGTTCAAGACATGAAACCTACAGGTCGTTTACTGCTCGCTTCATACCTTAATGTTTCTTCTAACGGTGAGAGTTGAAAAGACTATGAACATGACTGTTTGAGCGTTAGCGACCCTCTAATTTTGAATTCCTGGTATCAAAAAAGATAATCTAAACCTGTAGCTGCTTTACTGAAAGTCCACAGTTCGTTCTAAATTCAGTATATTAAGAATTCCTGGAGGCATATTCTGCAGACGACTTAATTTAAACGTTAGTAGTCTCTTCATATTTTAGAAAATTTAATAGCGTTTATGAATCTGATAATAACGGAAATTTTAACAAAGCATTTTAAACAGTTTGAAATAGCAAGAAATTCCGGTTTTAATATAAATGTATCATTAGAATTAAAATCTGGCCATTCTTTTTTTAACTACTTATTTGAAAGAATGTTTACTTAAGATAAATAGGAAAAATATTGAAAAGACAGTAAATGTTTTGAACTTAGTGAAAATATTCAGTATTATTTAATACATTAGCCACCCTATAATTTTGCTGGGATCAAAACAGATAGTCTTTCTCTTAGAAGATCTACCAGAAGTCCACAGTACAGCCTAAATCCAATTTATTAGAAATGCTAATCAGAGAAATGCTAATCAGTGACATATTAATCAGAGAACTAAATATTTATATTCTCTTTATATGACTAGAAAGTTTAATAGTGTCTATAAGTCTGATAATAAGAGAAAATTCTTTAAAATCTCTTGGGGAAACTTGGTGCAGTAAAATGCAGTGAAAATTCTGGTTTTAATATAAAATCTTTTTTCTATTTAGTATTTTGAAAGTACATTTGCTTATAAACATTAAAAAAAAACAATTGTGAATAAGATGATAAAATTTAGCGAAAATATTCCATAATTGGAATAAAATGTTTCAATTTCGTTCAAAGTAATTTGAAAATCTTTGGGATTAGTTAGGGAAATTGGGAACAATGGTTGCAGTTTGCACGGGTGAAACTTAGCGAGCTGAGAAATATGTGCCAACTTTAAGGCTCTCTAGAGGAAGACGATAAACACTTTACCGAGTTTTAGCGAAATTTTATAACGTTTGTTAACTTTAGTTGTAACCTTAGTTAAAAAAGTAAATCAAAACTTTTCTATGTGTCATTATCTATTCCCTACATTGGTTATTTGTAAGCTAAATTGTAAAGTTATACATTTCTCGATCTGTAGGATAGAACGAGTACAAGTTAAATTCAATTTTTAATTTTAGAATTTCTGTTATGGTGCAGGATAGAGTTATCAATTACCCCTGATAATTGTCATCGTAGGATAATTAGGAACATACTTTTATTGTAATAAAAACCTATATTTTCCATGCATTTTGAATAAATTATTATAGAACATGAAATGATATTAAGTTTAGGAATGCAGGAAGTTTAGGAATCTTCTCTTCCCAGAATTTTTTTTATTATTATTATTTATTCCAAATTTAAAGAATCTACAATGTGACTTCTTTATAAAATAATTTTCCCTTGTAAAATTTGATTGTCAGTAATGATTTAATATTGACTGACATAGAGTATCAGAGGAAACAAGAAAATTGATGTCAAGAAATGGAAACTATGTGATACTGAAAGGGGAATCTAAAGATCATGATTCTGAATCTTTTCAATAAGAAGCGGAAGTTGCAGCGATGGAAAAAGTAACATCCAGAATCATCCATTGTTAATTTTTTAACAAATATATATTTTTTAATAGATTAGGTTTAAGATACCAGAATGAATGATTATTATTCATTCGTATGAGTTGACTGTGGTCAGCTGAATGCGGAAAATTTGTTGAAGAGCATCAATTTTATTAAATTAAAATTTGTTTTTGTGGCTAATGATAATTTACTATTTCCAAAAGTTAGATAAAAATTATGCTACCAGATCTATCACTAAGTAGACTTTTTCAAGCAGCATAGAAAAATTCATTCAATTGGAGATTAAACATTCTACTTGAAATGGGAGCTGTATTTTCTACGACCAAATTGAACTACTGGTGCTTGCTCATTTTGAAGTAAGTTTCTAAATCTTATGTATTTCCTTCTCTTGTCTCATAATGTTTCGCCATATCCATTTTTATTGATTCACATCTCCGATTTTCCCGACAGAATTATCATAATTTACACAAAGTTGAAGGCATTAAATACTTATGACAATTCATATGCGATATTCTTTGAGACAGAATATATTTTGATTGAAAAACTGTACTTTGACTTACTTGGGAACGGACGGTAAAGCAGTAGCACATCAGAAAGTGTATACAACATCAATTTTTAAACCAATTTTATGAAACATGAGTTTAATATAGTTATATTAACGCCCCGTTTTAGGCTAACACTAGGTCTATCATTGGGCGGAACTCGTAATTTTGAGCCGCGGTCAAACGGCGAGGACGACACCTGAACTGGAACCCCCTCCCCATACCAGCGGGAGGGCGTTTGGTTCGGACATTTAACGTGCACCAGACCCGCTCACATGATGGTTCTTCGGCGGAATCGGGTCTCGAACTTGAAACCCTTCCTCTTCGAAACCGTGATCTTACCACCAGGCCACTGCTGTCCCAACGAAGCATGAAACAAGTTACATTGAATAACATTGCATAAAAATAATGTTAACACACTCAGAAGAAAGCGTAAAACAAGAGTCATTCCGAGGTAAATAGTTCCAAATATCAAATAATTGAAAATACACAAATAAAACAATTTCAGGTCTTTTGAATAAGTGAGTGATTGAAAAATGTATTATAAAATTCCACCTTTAAAAATGTGAAACAATTCAAGTTAAATGAATGTCTGTAAAACACCTGCTAAAGATTTTTAAACTCAACTACTGTATTTACTCAGTTGTTGTTGGGAATTTGAATTATTTGAGTAGGAAAATGAGAAGCAAAGTATAAATATAGACACAAAGTGAAAGTTCTGATGCAGTAATAATTTTAAATATAGTATTCATTTTTCAAAAATTTATATTACATAGCTATGTAGGAATATTAATTAATCTAAAACATAGGAAAAATTTCAAAATCAGAATAAATAATTTATTGTTATATCAGATAAAGACATTTAGCTTCAATAAACATTTGGAGAAATTTGTCATATTAATGAACATGTTATTGCAGAAAATAGAAATTTATTAGCTGTGAATCATAAATCGATGATTTAGTAATAATTTCCTTAAATCAAAATTATTTTCAGAAAAAAATAACGATTTTTTTCTGATTTTGAAAATAAATTTATGCACACAAAATGTACAAATATTGCTTAATAAGTTTCCGTTCTCAGAGGAAAATATACGAATGTAAAATAACACATAACGTTTTTAATAAGTTTAAGATTCAGATTAAAATGCATAGACCCAGATGAAAATGTCTGCCTTTTTTAAATTTACAAATATCATAATCATTTTTTAATTAAATTTGCTAATATTCATTGAAAAGCTATAAAATACATCAAAATTTCAAATATACTGATTTTTCAAATTAAGTTCTTATTATTTTTTTAGCTTAAAGAAATATATCACCAAATGTAAATAAACTAAACATTTCTATTTCACTTGACTTGTTTCATATCTGTGCAGATGGAATTGTGCAAACGATTTTTCACATTCTTTCTGATGTGAGAAAGTTTTGAAATTTTGTACACTTGTTACTATTACTATTTTAATATCTTCTATACTAAATTATCAGTTAATTACTTTATTTTATTAAATCTTGATGCTGACATGTAGCCACAGCTGGCAATAAATTTCAGGAAAAAAATTTTTTATTCCAAAATAAGAATAGTTATTGAATTATTGAATTAAAATAATAATTATTGAATTGAATAATTATATAATATAATAATTATTAAATAAGATAATCATAATTATTAAATAAGATAATCATAATTATTAAATAATAATTATTAAAATAAGAATAGTTATTGAATGAAAGAATTATTTTTTTAGCATGTTAATAAAAGTTTGCTAATTTTTTTTTTCTTGACTAAGGTCTCAAAAACATTAACCAACCATAATATTAAGCTATCACTACTAATGAATTTTAAGTAATACAGTAGCCGCTGAAATAAAAATTATAGCTACAGTTGTTCATCAATATCGAATATGTAAATTTAATATTTTTTAAAAATTTAAAAACTAAATTTATTTTAATCATATTTTTCTAGACTGCTAGTAAATATTTAGCAAAATTGTTTTTCGAAAGCCAAAACAAGTTAAGGTCAGCATATCAAAATTTTATATATATATTGCTTAAAATGAATATATTAGAAATGCCAGCAATGCAGGATGCATATCTCTTTCATCCAGAAGTAATGTTCTTAAAACCCAAATTTACTTTTTGTTAAGTTAGAAAAAATTATTCATATTTAATAATTTTATGAATAGTTTCATTATAACTATGATAATAATGTTTTGTTATCAAGACAGTATTTTAAATTTCTTGTTTTAAATATCTCTGTGCATTCAAACCATCATTTTGAATTGATAGGTTCACGATGATTTATCAAAGATCAATATTTACATTCAAATCAAACTTGATCCTTTTAGTGCTGAAAAGTGCTTAACAAGCTCTCTGAAGTCGACTTCAAGCACTCGACTTTTTTTTTATCTGATTTTATGATTTAAACCTTTTAAGAGAATCATTTGGCAAAACTGTACCATAAAAAACACTTAAAAGTTACTAATTAAAAAAGTAAAGTTTTTCTTTCTTTAACTATTCCAATAGATAATTTACCATGAATGCTTTTTACAAAAGATCAGTAGTTTTTAAAAATGATAATATTTATTGGCTGGATACTATATGTTAATCGCGTGCTGAAGTATGTTTGATACAAGAACCGTTGAAAACGCTCTACAGTGTAGACTGTAGGATCTAGAGATAACAAATCTGGCAGATGGTTACTTTGTATGTAGCAGATGTTTGCTAACAAAAAGTTTATGAAAATTTTATTTAGATTTTTCATTAAAACTTAATCGAAAGGTTAACTTTGGAACATATTATTTTTCACAGCATTCTATAATTCAAAAAATTAGCTTTTCAGTTTTACCAGTTTTATTTGGTGTAATTCTTTTCATCTAATTTTAATAAATTATTAAAAACATTTTAAATTATATTTGATTTTATAATTATTGCATTTATGCACACACATTTTTATCGTTTCAATATAATTAATAATTAATTTTCAAAAACAGTATAGAAGTCAGCAAATCAAGACTGAAACATTATAATGCTACTCTGTCTGGAATAGAAATTCAAATAGCTTAAATCTTTTATTTCTATAAGGTTAAAAGTTATTTAAAAAGCAGTTTTTAAATTTAAGCCTCAAATAATATTGAATTTAACCCTCTTTTATTTCCATAAGCTTGAGAATTATTTAAAAATCAGTTTTGAAATTTAAACCTGAAACATCTTTAGAATTCGAACATCAGACATATATTAGCAACGATAATTAACAGAATGTGAGTTAAATTTTAAAACTGATAACTTCAGAGACTATAACTGATAGATAAAGAAGTAAAATCTTCAAATATTTTCAGTGTAATTCTTAAAATTTATATTACAATAATCAAAATAACCAAAATAGGAAACCATGTAACTTATTTCAAAATATTTAGACACAAAATATTTTATGCATGGAAAAATTAGACTATATAACGTTTATGATACATTCCCAGTTTCCCATATCTAATTTTCATTTTTTGGAACTTCGGAAATGTATAAAAGACCAAACTATATTAAACAACATCAAACGATCTTTTTCACATATAAAAAGGAGTAAATTTTTGCTTTTTTGTCTAATACAATTCAACACTTTATATTTTATAATATTATAGTATAAGCTGTTCATAATATATATATATATATATAAAATTTCATACATTAAATGTTTTTGTTAATATGAGAATAAAATAAGCAAGTATAAGCATTACACGAATGCAAACGGAATGCTGACAATGCAAAATGAATGCAGTGCAAAATATTCGCATCTTTTTTTAATGTAATCTAGGCATTGAAATAGTACAAATGTCTTATTTTACATTAAAAAGAAAAAAAATAGTGTCTATATGATTTTATTGTATCGCTTTTTATTTCGAACAGAATAATAAATTTTCAAAGGATATTTCTATTCGAACTGAAAGCAATGTCTTCAGAAATAATGCTATGTAAAATTCATTTTAAATGCGAGTTGCAAATATTTTTTTCAATTATGCAAGAGTTAAAAGGCAAAAACAAATGATTTCACAAAGCATAAAAAAAACTTTTTAACTAATTAGATTTCTAAAAAAATTCACAAAATGCATAAATTTATGTGTCAACAATTCACACAAATAATATTTTTTCAGCGAATGTATGTTCAAAATTTCCACCCACCCGAAGTATGGTGTGCAGCAGGGCTCCTTCAATTATTGGTGCAATAATAAATGCAATTGTGAAAACATTATCAATATTTGTTCTATAAAAAAAATTCGAATCTACTAAGAAAATAATTAATAAAAATTTTTCTAAGTTAAACATTTCTTTAGAATTAATAGAAGTCATTATATGTAATTAAATTGCTCTTTAATTATGATTAGTTAATGCTATGTTGCATTATTTTATTTTCAGACTTACATGGCGACTTGAGGTCACAAAAGATTTTTTTTATATCGTATATGGGGTCGTGGAGTTTTTTTGCAGCTGAAAAGGGATCAAGCACGGGTGGAAAAAGTTGAAGCACGTATTTTTTTTCTTACAATGCCCCTGTATGCTTTTTTCTCTTCCAAACGTTTCTATATGAAGCAATCGAACGCCAACCAATTCGCGAACACACCGCCATCTGCATTGAACAAAGCACAATTCAGTTTCGACACAAGAAATTATTTTCGTTCTTTTTAGCAAATAATTCTTAAATTTCGTCCCACAACTAGAGTAAACATTTTGTATATTCTTTATCTTGGAAGGCTAAGTTAAAATTATTTAATTTTTGGAGAATTTCTTTATAACTATGATGAAAAATTTTATTTGTATTAAAAACACTTGAGTGAAAGTTTTAAATAATTTTGCATTAAAGAACATTTAACAAAACAACACGCACTGAATAAATAAATTAAGAATTAGGGAAAATTCCACTAATTTAAGTGAACTAAAATGCCTTTTTAATGACCATGTACCTTTATAATAACTATCTTTATTGCAATAAAAAACTATATATGTGCCTTTATTAAGCACTTTCTGGTGTTTATACTAATTATCATTCTAAGTAAAGAAATTTCCCGTTTTTCAAACATAAACGTGAGAAAGTGCTTAATAAAGAAGTATATATAATGTCATAAATTCAAGAAATAAGCTATAAACTTAATATCTTTTGTCATTAATAAATCAACACTGACTGAATTTAAAGACATCATTATTCAGAGACAAGCAAAACAAGCACAAACTAAAAGTTTTGGAACAATTTTTTCCAGTTTTTATAACATTTTTTTTTAAATAGGCAGCTCAAAACATAATCAAAGAGAATCGTTGTTAAATAATAATAAATAAATATGATTCTTTCACCGTAAAAAGTCTCTGCATAGTTTAATATATATAAACCTTTTCAAACATAATTTGAGAATTTTTTATTAATTAAATATTACAAAAATATTTTTTAATGAAAACTAGTTTATAATTTGCTTTAATTTGAAAGCATGATATTAACTATTTCCACAGCTCTTTAAAATTAATTATAGAGCTTTTTCTTATTTAAAATTCAGAACAGAAAACGTAGATGTTATAACATAAAATATTATGCACTACCTTTATGTTTTTACGTATTATATAAAACTGAAAAGAGAGAAAAAAAAGGCTTTGTTACTTGGAAGAATAATGGAGCCTGCATTGAGGAGCAGGTGCAAAAAATGAAACAATGAACTCCAGAAACAACGCACAAACAAGGATGAAATGTCGTCTCGATTCTCAAATGGAAACCTTGATCATTTTATTGCGAAACACTCATCAGAATACATCTAGATTTCAGATTTTGAAAATTTATTTTCGGTTTAATTCTAGAAAAGTATAAAACAATTCTAGAATTTCGAAGTTGAAATCCTTATTTCTGTCTCCAATGAATTCTAAATTATTTCCCATGTTATAAGAGCAAAATATATTCTGGAGTCCGATGAGAATTTCGATAATTTGGAGATAAATGGCATTGGGCAAATCAGAATACATTTCTCATAACATTAAAAAATGTTATGTTTATATACAGTCTTGAGTACGTAGGATCTGCATAATTTACATTGTTGGAATAACAACTTTTCCTGTTGATTACTTATCATATATGGAAACAAATGAAAGCTATGCAGCATCAGAAAAGTTTATCTTTTTGCAGAACTTATTTGATTGCTTCGTGGGTTAAATTCAATTACTAATAGAAATTAAAAATGTAATTTGAATTTAATATTCAAATCTTTTAAGTTGAAAGGTCCCATCTTCCAATTAGGAAAGCGAAGTCATACATCTGTAATAAAAGCAGCATAGAAGAAATATATGTGTGAATGAAGAATTGTTACACCCAGAAGAATATTTATTTATTACGTAATAAATTATTTTGCAAGTAAACTATTTTTTAAAAAATCGAAAGCAATTTAAAATCATTCTTAACGTTTGGTCATAAAATTAGGTAAAGTACAATTATATGCTAATTATTACAATTCATTTAATTCATCTCATTTAATACTAAATGATAAAGACATAAATTTTAAAATAAGAAAGTTAACTTGGTACACAAACGAATTACCATCATTAACGATATCAAATATGTTACAAATAGCTATCATAGAAGTTAGTTTCATAGAATACATATTAGGTTGATTCATATCTTTCCGAAAGTGCAATCGTAAGTAGATAAAATTAGATGAACAATATCTTTTAATAATATAGTTTGAAGAATATGATATTAATCATCTTTAATATCATATTCTTCAAACTGAATCGGTCATATTAAATCATCATTCATATTAAATCATTCAAATTAAATCATTCATTAAATCATATATTAAATCATTCATTAAATCATATATTAAATCATTCATATTAAATCAATTATATTCATCATATTAAATAATGAAGTCATATAATTTTGAAAGAAAGTTAACTTAATATACAAAAAAATTGCCATCAATAGCGATATCAAATATGCTACTAATAGTTGTCATAGAAGATAATTTTTTAGGATATATATTATGTTAATTCAAATCTTTCCAAAAGAGCAATTGTAAGCAGATAAAATTAGATGACCTTAAGATTTCTGACTGTTTTCATAGCCTTCATTGTCAACAATCAATCATATGTAATGGTTCTTGTATCTGCACAAGCCTTTGAAAATTATAATGGGAGCAAAACTTAATTTTTTCATACTATATTGAATATCTTTACTTCATCATGTAAAATTACTAAGTATAATAAAACGACTCGCAGGGAAGAACGTTATTCTAAAGGTTATCGAACTATTGATTGTTTTCTGTAACAACTTTTATTTCTGTTTCTGACATGACAGCGGATATTTTCGATCACAAAAGTACAGTGCCAAAAATTCATTTCTGAATCCCATTTTCCTAAAACGTTACACGTGCTGTGCGGATAGAAAAGCGGACCAAATAACAAATTTCCCAAACTGTTATTTCTACTAGGAAAGACACTAAATATTAGGCCTGCAATTTTTCACTTTATATTATATATTTGCTAGCTGTTAGCTAGCTTAACAAGACTGTGATAACAACTTTATTATCGACATTTCTATGATTTTAAAAATATCTAGATCTTCAGTTCTTCTAAAAGTTATAATAAGAAGTAAAATTTTTAATCATCATGATAAATCTACAATCAAATTCAAAAAGGCAACAATTCGTAAAATTATTTGAGATAGACACCTTTTAAGAATTTTTATTACTTTTTTTATTATTAAAATCTTTTTCTCAATTAAAGAAAAGCAACTCTAAATTTGCTTATACAGACTAGATTGATATACATTAAGAGTGAATTTAAACTAAAATTTTAGGACAGCGTTGACACTTCAAATTCCAAAATTTTAAATCTTGTAGTTATTGCCTTTGGCATTAGAGCTTTGTTATATTAAACACAGACGAAACTAAAATAGATTTCATACGCATATATATTAAACAGCAGAAACATCTATCTCAAAATGCTTGGCCTCAACTTCTACAGAACTGCATAATGAATATACATGTCATCTTTGAAGTTAATCAGATTAGGATATATTACAATAGAGAACGCACTGCTCAATCACTTTTTAATACTGAAAATTAGTTAATGGTGTATGTATAAAATTCAGTCCCTCACCATAAACTCTGCAGATCATTTTTTCATTCTCGCATGTGTAGCAGAGTTTTCCACCTTTGAAAAATCTATATTTGTGTGCAAAATAATTTTTGTCCACTTTTTGTAGTATAGCATTATCTTTAACATTAAATCGTATCTTTAACATTACCTCTTTAATATCCTTATCTTTAACATTAACCTTTTTAACATCATTATCTTTAACATTAACCTTTTTAACATCATTATCTTTAACATTAACTTTTTTTAAATCATTATCTTTAACATTAACTTTTTAACATCATTATCTGTGTTAAAGTTTCAATTATCTTTAACACGGATTAAAATTCCGATTTAATAAATTAATTAAATGAATCTTTTTTTTTATCAGAAGTAATAAATGAATATTATGCTGACTGAACATTTTACAAATCTTTAAGATACAAACTTGAAAATTAGATAAAATTTTCAAGAGATTTCATCTTTTAATTCACGTTATATTTTTCCGAAATTTTTTTTAATTTTTTATTCAGATTTAGAGATTTTCTTTACCTGCTCATATTTAAGTTATTTGTTTAAATAAAATCCTTTTTGTAGTAATAGAAGAAATAATTTACCATAAACAGCATCATTTGAACAGAAAAAAAAAATAAAGTTATAAACTGTGTGAAATTTTTTATAGAAGCGAAATATCGAATTCAGATATATTACTTACATATTATTCTTTATATCCAAATTTATTATATTTATTCATATGAATTTCTTCAGAGAATGATTACGTAACCTCTTAAAAAATGCCTTAATCATTTCTTCCTATCAAATAAAGTGTAAATATTAAAAATTTTATGAATTGCAAATATTTGTCAGTGTTTATCCTCCAACACACTATTTTTATTTATAGATAAAGGTTTAAAAGTTTATGAAATTAGTGTAAGTGATGCACAGGAAGAATGATTAAAAGCTTAATTTTTCGTTTAATTTTTCAATTAAAATTAGTTAATTAAAACAATATTTGTATAATTAAAATTTCTTTATTAAAATCTTTTCTTTTTTCTGTCCAGAATACAGCATGAGTGTGTATTTAATGATCAGTAATTAAACTATTCAAAATAATATTTATTATTTTTTATTTAAAAAAAACGAAAACAGTAACGATGTAAATATGAAACACTCGATAGTCGACAATCTCTCAAACATATAATTTGTAGGCTACTTTGCATGTACTGGAAAAACCGAATTCGAAAAATCTTTCTCTGCTGCAGTTTCGCAACAATTGCTGATTAAAAAATATATAGAGTGAAGCATTATCGTATTAGTACTAGTGCTGCCACATGATAGACGATTTAAAATTAATTCTAAATCTGAAAATTGCGCTGCCATACGTAGAGTAACTTTGTGGAAGTATTATTTTGAGACTAAATTTCAGATGTTTTTCACTAAGAAAGAAGATTTTTCGAACAATAAATAACATGTCCTTTTAAATAAACTTCGAAATTTGAAAAAAAAAATGAGAACAATTTATTGAAAGACATTGTTTAGTAAATGAGTTTTTTTGATAAAGTTCGGTTGCAAGAAATTTATAAACCTGATTTTCGAAAATCTTTTAGGAAAAAAGTCAGTGTTTGATAACTTCACTTCCTTGTTTTTTGCTATCAACACATTTTATCTACAGGATAGAAATAAGTAAAAGTTAAGAAAATAAGCAAACAAAGTAAAAAAAACTTCATCCCTGTAGTAAATTTAACTAAAATAATTCCCGAAAATTATTTTATTCAGAACTCATTT
>JAPMOR010038835.1:733709-748656 GCA_026543865.1 Argiope aurantia | reverse complement strand
TGATTTTTCACACGTGGGGCACACTTGATTATAGCTGACCTAGATTCGCTTTTAACAAGCTGCGTTAATTTTTGACAGCGAATTTTTTTTAATGAAGTTTCTAACTGAGACGACAGGGCTCATTTCGTTTAACAGACCCAACTGCATCATTAAAACAGTGAGATAGAAAACAAAAAAGACGTCTAGAAAAAAAAAACTGGTAGGATAGTACTCCTATTTAACTCCGCGTACGGATATCATAGAACTATAGAACAAAGGTTGAATGATCAAAAAAAAATGACGTTCCCTTAAGCCTTTTTTAGATTATCTCTCAAAGAAATCGCTTTTTGAGTCACGCCAGGCCGAACATCCGGACCAAACCAACCAAGCGATGCACTTCGAATGCTGCACAAATAAAAAGTGAACGCTTTCGCTAATCGTTTACCTCTTGTGCGAATATGCATCTCTCCAACTCGATGATTTCGATGAAACTTATAGATTGGACGATAACTTAATATTCACAAACGGCGCTTCACCTCTTTTATCAGATAAAATTCTCAAATTTTCGAAGCGTTCTCACGCGCGATTGGTACAGACGATTTCTGTTTAGAAAAGCGTTCTATTCATTAAAATTCAGTTTCTGCGAAATAAGTCGGACAAGCAGCAGCTGAGGATCCGACAGAACGGTGCCATTGTGACTGGTGGTGGGGGGATTAGTCATAAAAGAATACGCAATGCAAATCAAGGGAAAAAGGCTCCAGTGGCACAACGCAAATGAAAATGAATGGAAGATTAATCCTTGTTTTTGACTAATATTTTTAAATTTTGTGATGAATAATATAATCTTTTTATAATCTTTATATATAATCTTTTGGTTTAATATTAGTTGTAATAAATACTATTCTGACCATGTATGTGCTACTTTTTCCTTTTTACTTTTTAAAACTCTTCTGTAAACATTTTGTAACAAAGAATTAAAAAATATATAGAAATTTTTTTTCGATGTTTTGAAGAAAAGTTTGAGCTAATCATTTCTGTGTAGATTTTCTTCGCATGTAGAATATTTTCAAATTTCTTACAGTTACAAAAAATGCTTAAGAGAATTTATTTATTTGCAAACTAATTTCTAGTCCATTTGCTTTCAATCAGATCAACAGACAACTTTCCATCATGAAATTCCATTAAAAGTGCGAAAGTTACAAAATAAACGATTTCCAAAAAATTTTTTGTTTCGAATTGAGAAAAGTAATGCAAAAACTTTTGCCTGTGGAATTACTTTTATATTCATGCTTCATATAAGTTTTCTTTCTAGCAGTTAAACTCAAATTTCAAAAAAAAAAATCTTATATATGTTACAAAGATATTTAAAATAAGAAAAAATAAAAGAAGCTAAAAATGAGTATTAAAAACAAGCCATCATTTGTGGGGCATTACTTCTCAAAAATCACCACATCGACATTTTTTTAAATAATGAAACGCAAAACAAATAATAGATTTTTTTTTTTAAATTCTCCCCTGTATTTTTTACTTGGCACTGGCACTGTTTCTAATCGAATATTGAGTTTACAAACATTTCAGCTTTTTTCAGGTCTCCAAATCTCAATAACGGTTTTTAATCCAGTTCTTATAAAAATAGAACCCTTTGAAATAATCTAGTATGGAATTTTGATATAAAACTCCGCCTTCTTTTTGCTCCTCAATATTTTCCATTTTTTTTATATTATCATTTCATGACAACTCTCTTAATAAATTTCAAATAAATAAGAAATAACACAACATTACTCTATAAATAATTTATATTTCCTGAATAATATTTCACATTAGATGAATAAGGTGTTATTTTAAACACCCAAATATTCTTATATTTATCAAAAAACTTCATGGTGTTCTACTTCTATTTGCCTCTTTAAAATGACTATCGTTTGTTTCAATAAAAACAGTCATTAATAAATTAAACACTAATTTTATGTTGTATGTTTTCAGTTGTTTAGTTTTCGATATTCTTTCAAATTAAAAAGAAATTATAAAATTCGTCTTAATAAATTATAAAACATTCGAATTTAATATCTTATATTTGAAATTATAAAGTTTGGAAAGCTATTCTTTTCTCTTATATAATAATTTTATAAAAGGAATTTGGAAGATGACAATAAAACGCTTTCATTTATAACAACTAAAACACTAAGCAAAAACTGCAAGGATTCAATATGAACTCTTTTTTTATCATAGAGTCCACAATGTTTCGAAGATTTCTTTTAAAATAATCATTCAAAAGCTTCATAAATTTTGTATGAATTTGTAAGTGATTAGAAGCGACAACTGTATTATAAGCAAATGAATGAGATTCAATTCACAAAAATGTTTTTAAAAAATGACGAAATTTTTTTTTTCAATGATTCAGTTATTTTTCTTCTATGATCGAAAATTGAAGTAAATTTGTTTATTTTTTTAAAATATTTTATTCAATATGATATTAAGTGATTGATAACACTAATAATATAATTTGATTTATTTTCAACCGTCTTCTGGGATCAGTTGTTTTCATTTCGAATGACAAAATGTTCACAATATCCATTACTGAATGGTATGTACACTATAATTAGAATATCCGTTTATGTAATCGTGAAGAAATAAATAGCCAATAGTCAAATTACTATCAGTGCATTATTATATATATATATATATATATATATATTAATAACGCAAAATACTATATAAAAACGAGTGTGAAACTTAAATATAAAATTACAATTTAAATACTAGTTTTCGGAAAAAAAAAATATCAAATTTAGTTGTTTCAACTGGTATGATAGTTCCAGAGTTTATTTTCTAAACAAAGAAGAATCAAACCATAAGGTCAGGAAAATTCGACAAACAATTCCATTCTAGCGCGACGAAATACGTTTCTTTCAGGTGCAGATATTTGGTCATTACTTTTTCTGCCTTATTTAATGTGTTATTTTTATCAAAACAAATATTTGCAAACTGAGCAACCAACCATTTTATTTCTCTATTATTATTTACTTAAGTTGCATGAATAATTTTAATGAAACAAACTTTGAAAATATAAATGATGTTTCTATTTAGACAACCGGAATCAAAAGAAATATGTCATCAGCGAAACGAAAAGAAATTCTCGGACTCCGATAGAAAATTCACACTAAGGTGTTTCTCTTAACGTAATCGCGTTGTAAAAATAAAGATGACATACTATGTGTTTCTTACTTGTTGCTTTTCTGTTCCAAACGATCGTTCGAAGTCGGCAACAACAGCAATCGACTAAAACTAACATGGAAATCAATTTAACCTTGTAGTCCATCTCCTAGTCTAGACAGAAACAGAGTGAATAGTTAACAAACGATTTTTCTCCCTTGTGCTGCACCTGGTCAGAACTTATCGTTTGCTTCTGTCTCAGCAGAAAAAGGTAGAAAAATATTTTTCGCGTGCAGCGTCATATCGTAATGACGGCCTTCTGTTCTGCTGCAAAACGTAGAGTAGTTTCGCGCGTTCTCTGCATCCCTTGCGCCTCATTGGCTGATGTAATTGTAATGAGTCACGCAAAAAGCCAGGCTTAATGTTTGCGTGTTTTTATTTGAAGCCGCGCAATTAACGACAAAGCGGTTCGTGTGCCTTCCGCCTAAAATTAAAAGAGAGAGAGAGAGAGAGATAGTCCTCAATATTTAGACCGGTTGTTTGAAAATCTTTTGCGAGAACGTAGTTCCCCCCCCCCCTCCTCTTCCATTCTTTTTTCTTTTTTTCTTTCTAGGTTAGAAGAGAATTATTCGCTAAAAGCCACACACCATTGTACAAAAAGAATTTAATGATAATAAGTCATCTTCAGGAGTAAGAACTAATTGTGAGAATTTTGATTTTAGATACATTTTACTGAATAAAGGGAAATAAAACCTCTGACAATATGAAAGCATCAGCAGAAATTTGATTTTTTTTTTTTTGAACAAGGCATACTTGTTTTATTGTAAAAAAATTGTTTGCTATTAAAATAATCTTCACATAGATGGAAATTTATTACTATAGAATAATAGAAATAGAGTATGCCATGACAATGTTAAATAGCAATCAAAAAGAATAATGGAAATTCAAATTTTCTATAGACTTCTGGATGAAAAGCGCAATGGTTTTTAAACTTGCGATTCCTATAAGTGAAACTTTCAGAATAAGGCAGGCAGAAACTTCACACACGACAATTATGTTGATTTGTTTAAAATTTCAGAGAGAGAAAAAGTAGTTGTTTTTATTTAAAGAAATGATTGTGATGTGTTTTTTCATTTCCTTGTAAAAATTAATCAAGAAACCCCATGATTTAAAGACAAAATCATCTCCCTTGTACAGAAGCAATAAATAAAGAAATATAAATCTCAAAAGACAAAAATAAATAATGTAAAGAAAATTATCCAACTACCTAAGGTTATCATCGCATTTATTTATAGCAAATTATCCATATTTCTTAAATTCACTATCTTTACTGTTCTTTGGTAATTAAAGTGAAAAATGAACAACAAGAGAAATGAAATAACGTTGCAGAAATGTCCCTAAAGGATCAAAAGATAAATGTTTGCTGAAAACAAATGCATTTTGCTGACATAAAATCAAATGACTGATTGCAAGAAAATCATTTCCAAAACAACAATTTTGGTATCAAAACCATGGTATATTTTAAGTTCTTAAAGTTAGAATTGCGATTCCCACAAAACCTTCCTGAATATGCTGCTGTTGAGAATTTAATATTAATCAAAGTGTAATGACGTTTAACTGTAATAATACCTACGGTAAACGAGTAAAAAATACTACAAATGAAACTTTTTGAACTATCAATACTTAACAAACTCTTCATGTTAAAAATCGTTACATGATAATGTAATGCGTGTTATCTTTTTGTAAAGGTGTGAATTGATGAACATGAAATGCATTAGAGGATGAATGTAAATAATTTCTAAAAAGTAAGATAACATTTCAATAAAATAAAAAAACGTACAAAATTATTATAATTTTGAAGGTGGATAATTTGTCAATTATTATTACGTGTGCTATGCATTAGTCTGTAACTAATTCCGGAAACATAAACATATAACCTATTGAGCGACTTCATAAAATTTTCAAAAGCTTCAGGAAATTCTGAGAAAAAATATATTTTTGACGTTGTTGCCAAGGTTGAGGGGGGGGGACCTTCTGCTTAAGAAAACGTCAATCAAAGATTAGTTTGTGATAACTCCAACCACAATAATCGATATCCGTCATAACTTTAAAAATAATTGATAAAAAATGAAAACGAACGGGATAGCAGCTTAATGAAAACCCAATATAGATAAAAACAAATAGAAAATAAAGTTTGTTCCGGCAAAAAAAAAAGACATTTTCTTATTGATTAATTCAAAAGGGTTTTTATTCTATTAACAGAAACCATTTTTTTAATTGAAGCAAAGTCCATATAAGACGAAAAGATTTTATACATCGTGAAAAAATAAAACATTTTTAGCATTACAGAATAACATTAAATTAATCTAAAAGAAAACGAATACATTATAATGCAAAAATTATCATTAAAAATGGAGTATTCTCGAATGTAAAGAAAAAAAGAAAAAAAAAAAAACAGACATGAGAAATATAGAAGTTTCAATGATTTGAAACATATGCCCGATTACTGAGAAGACTGATATTTTTCATATTAATGTTTCCATAGAGATGGCATTCTTAATGTCAAAGTCTCAGCTTTTAAAACACGGTGATCGTAGAGTCCTGATAGCAAAGTTCTTGCTTTCAGAATGGAGGCTTTCAAGTTTGAAACCCGCTCCAAAAACACACCAACATAAACAGGTATGGTGACACTGCGCCAGGCGGGCCAAATTTGTCTCTGGTGCAGAAATTTGGCCGGCTCAGATACCATACTTGTCATCTGATAGCAGTTCAGAAACATGCGGTTCACCATAAAATGGTTCTAGTCTTCCATTAAAACAGGACGTTAATATAGTTAAAATAAATTAAGCTTTAAATCTCAGTATCGTAGTTTTAAGTCTAGATCCCACAAAAGGTCCCTCATGTTTTCGAAGCATAAATATATTTCTTTAGTTGTTGAACTGGTCATCTGAAGATAATTTTGATATATCCTCAAAACGAAATGGCGATCTAATTATTAAAGTATTAATGTTCAAAATAAAATTCAAATCAGCTTTTCTTTTCTTATTTTATGCGCGTGTTCTTCATAGATTTGAAAGTTTGCATTTTTATATTTCGTTATTATTAGTTTTAGTTATAATTTTTCAAGAAGAAAGTAATTCGGTTTTTTCTCGAATCTTACTAGGCAGCAATTCAGGATTAAATTATACTGAGATTGAATGTTGACAAATGAATTAAGGAGAAAATTCGGTTCATTAAAATATAATATTTAAAAATCAAAACGATACTACATATAAAGCGGAATCATGCTTCTAAATCGAATTTCAAGAATCACATACAAAAATAGTACCGTTAAGAAATGATCTGAACTGTGAAGAGTATCTGTATTATTTTATTGCTGAACTAGCCGCCTTTGGCGACCAGCCGGTTCGCCAGTATTACCGCTCGCTACAATTTTCAATTAAATATTTTAAGTAACTGGTCTCTTAATAGATTCTCAAACAAAACATTTTTAATCTTTAAATTTTGATAGTCATACCAAACTTATACTTTTGTTTAGATCGTTTCGTTCAATTTACTCTATATATTTTCCTAATTTGTTGTCATTTCCGGTAAAACGTCAACTTTAATTTAAAGTGAAAATGATGAAATTGCAATTAATATAAAGATATTTTTTAATAAAACCAAGCGTTTTATTTTATTTATCATCTTTATTGCTATTTATTTATTATTATTATTATTGAATATGAGTATTGCAAACAGAATCGCTCGGTATTTAAGTCTTATGTGAACTACAAAATATTTTTGATAGTTTATGTAATATCTCAAAGAATAATTCAACAAAAATTTCTCAGATTTAGCATAAAATTCAGTTTTTAGTTTTGCTTTCAAAAGGATTGAAATGAAATCAATAATAATATTTTGTTCCGTATTATAAATATATTTCAAAAATTATGAAATCTAAATTTAATGCAGTAAGGTATCATATTCTGAGAATATTCTAGACACGCCAAATTTTAAATAAATGAATGAATGTTTCTATTTTCCACAATCAACTAAGACTTATTTATGAAGTTTTGAATGTTAAAAATTTAGAAAAACTCAACATTTTCATAATCTTAGGCCAATTAATCTTGAGAAACCTGCACACTGATTGGCGTATTTTCTTTGAAACGATCGATGGAAAATCTAAAATTATCCTTTTTTTTATTGAATAGTGATATTCAAATTTTCATAAATCAGTCAGTTTAAGTGATCGATTTAGTTGATTGGAAATTAACTCTTTTTATTTAAAATATTAGTGTTTCAAGAACATTTTGTTATTCGTGATTTCCACAGCAGAAGCTTTATGTAAAATCAAAAATTCGTTATTTATTAGAGCATTTATTGAATTAAGTAAAATATAATCATTTCCTATTTAAACCATTTTAGTATATCTGTTGTGTTCGTGCGTCAACAAAAATAGAATGCAGACAAACTTATTATGAAACTAAATCTTATTACATTGTAGATAATATTATCAAATTTACATCAACTTATTTTCATTCAAAATTCTAGCATCGTTTTTAAACAACAAATTAAAAGTTCCAAAAATATCACTGTTGCCAATCTGAATTTCACAACTATTTACAAAATAAAATTTATAATTATTAAAATAATCGTTTGCTACTTTTAAATAAAATATTTACGATTTATGTCGCAACAGATCTGTGTCTTACTAAAGGTTTACAAATTAGCTGTGTGGCCCTGATTTGAATGGATATCCTGTTCATATTAAACAACATTTGCTTTAAAATAAAACTGATTTATTGGATTAATAATATAGAGAGTGTAAAAGATCCTAAAATAATTTTTCTTGAATTTATTTTTTAGAAAAAATAATATTTCATATTTGTTTCATTTCCTAAAGATACATGACGAAAATTATATTTTTGCAGATTTTATTTCCAAAAAGATTTAATTTATTTTTAATTGGTGCTTTAATCAATGTGATGGCAACACTTTGAAAAAAGCTATTTTTTTCCCAGGAATGCGAAACTTTTATTTTTATTTTGTACGAAAGAAATTGTTGAAAAATAGAGTTAAAATATTTATTTAAAAATTCATTAAAAACAGAAATTTAATTTTGATGTTAAAGCATTGGTAGCATTTAAAAGATAAATTTTTGATCTTTAACTTGATGTAAAAATCTTTTTTGTGCGGTAATATTTTCGGAAGTTATAGCAGAAACACGCCAAAATTTCGCTTAATTTTTAAATAAATGCAATTCTAATTAAAAATTCGAAAAAATAACCTCCAGGTGCACATTCCCGGCCTCCAAGGTATACACGTGCCAAATTTGGTAGCTGTAGGTTGAATGGTCTGGCCTGTAGAGCGCCAACACACACACACACACACACACACATTGAGCTTTATTATAAGTATAGATTAAGCTGAATTTTATTTTCATGAATGTAATTGTACCACACATGGCAAGATATGTATATTTATAGGAAAAAAAGTACCTCATATTTTATTCAGTGAGCATACAGGAAATATTAATGAGTAATATTCATGGACGTGTTGAAAGGGGGGAAGGACCACCCCAGATTTTTCAAAAGTTCGAATTTTGGACAATTTTTAGAACTGTCACAGCATTCCAATTGGAGCATGAGGTTAAAACAGCTGTAAGTCATCCAATTTGATCCACGTCACATCCACAATTCGAACATCCGAAAGAATTTCTTTCTTCTATAGCCATACGGTGCCATATGGCTTTTGACTTTCCTGAATTCCGCTTTCCATTAGCTACATATATCAACGTAATTCTTGCAATATCGTTTGGCGACATTCTAGGTGCAACGTCATTTTTTTAAAAATTTTGGGGGAAATCGGCTTAGCAGAAGTTTTATTATACAATTCAGTATTTTAATAATATTAATAATAATTAATATTTTATAATATGTATTAAATTTTATATGGCCAAAATATTTTTGAAATCTTTCTGAGGCAAGAACTTTGAAAAGCATTTTATTTTTGTTCTTGCGATTCGTGTGTCAAATTTCATTTCCGTAAATAAGCATAGCTAATACTGTTACGTTAAACGCATGTAATTTGAGTTTACTGTTTACATTTCGGGTTTTCCAGAATCTAGGCATTGTTCTGAATGAATTAATGAGAGGCCTTTTTGATTCTAGTCTTTATTTCTTCGTCAATGCCTCCCATTTTATCTATTGCAATTCCATGGTATGAAAAACAGTTCGATTCCTCGATTTTGATTTATTAAAAGCAGATAATTGCTTTTACTATTTATACCGTTTTGTTTTGTTTTATGCATATTCAAATCCACCTGTTTGACGATATTCTCGAATCGTTCTGTTCTTTTCCGCATATCGACAAAATTTGAAGACAATAAAACAGTATCGTCAGCAAAATCTCAGTCTTCCAATGCGGAATTGAAATCCCAGCATGTTTCTGTTTTTCGGTATTTAAATGTCTATCTCATTATTCGGTCAATTGCGATTATTAAAAGTATTCCAGACAGAACGCACCCCTTCTGCACTTCAATTTTGATATCAAATGCTTCTGATGATATGTCCTTTACAATGATTTGAGCTCTACTTCTATATACAGATTTCTAATAATATTGATTAATTTTTCTGGAATCCCATAGATGCTCAGTATTTTCTAAAGGCAGTCTCTGTCAGTGTTGCTAAATTCTTTCTCGAAATCTATAAAAAGCAGATATAAAATAGAATTTAGTTCAATATATAACTCAAGAACGTTCTATAGAATAAAAATATGACTTAATTTATTTTTTCCATTTCTAAACACTGCATGTTCTGAACTAATAGTTATCTATACTCTCTTTCACTTTGTCTCCGCTAATAATAAAGAAGAATACGTGTGTGTTGGCTGTCTACATTCCAACCCATTTCACCTAGAGCTATCAAATTTGAAACATTTATACTTTGGAGAGCGGGAATGCGCATCTCGGAAAACTTTTTTGAAGTTTTAGTTTTCTTATTAATTAAAAATTTAAGCATGATTTTGGTATTTTTTCGCAATAATGTCAGAAAATATTCTAGCATAAAAAAGAATTTTTGCATACTTTTTAAGTTCAAAAAATTATCTTTCAACCATACCAATTTATTTGCTTTTAAATCCTAGATTTAATTAATACTTTAATGCATTTTAAGTATATTTTCATTGTTTTGAAAGAAACTCATGTCGTTTTACTTGTTGTTTCTAGTTTTACATCCTGTTTTTTTTTCCCTTCCATTATTGACGATCAAGCTATGAAAATGTGGTTTATTTTTCCAAAATTAATAAGCTTCTGTTTAAAGCCTGCATTAAATAAAAGTTTGGCATATAATGGTAATTATAGCTAACAATTAACTTCAGAAGTAAGCAATGATGAATTCTTTTAAAAATATATTTGAGTATTTTAAATGTTATTATATTATTGCTCTTTTAGCTTGACGTTTTGCTTTTTCTTTGAAGTACACTGATGTTTTTATTGAATCAGAGAAATTTTTATTGAATAATAATCTGATATAATATTATATAAACCATTAAATATATTCTGTAATACATCTAAACTTCAGTACAGAATTATTTTTTTTTTCTACCCACATCTTTTTTAAGAACATTCTTCGATTCAGAAAGCATATTATTGGATTTGTCAAAGTTTTATCTTTTTCCATTCAAAACTAAACTTCAAGTTTTAGGAGAAATGAATGGAAAATACAATGAATGTAAATGTAGAAAGTTTGGTAGAAAATAACAGACAATCGAGATGCGTGAATCATCGTGTGAAATCTCTCTCCTGCGGAGTTCTGTCTGAGTGCTTTGTGCTGTTACAGTTATGTATTACTCATTTACTGTTTGTGTGTTGCTTTTTATTGCAAGTGCTGTTCTTGCACTGTTCTTTTTCGTCTGTTGCTCATGTTTCCGTGTTGAATAAAGTGTCTTTATTAGTTATAGAGCTTGTTGGAAAATTTAACCGTACACTCATTGAACCGGACCTGTATTTTACGATTAATTTTCTCAAACAATGCTCTTGTATATCAAATACTTAAAAATGGAAATTAAATATTTGTTATGTTAATCGGCAAAACTCAATATCAAAGTCGGCATTTTCAGTATGTTCACCTCCCTCTCCGCAAATGTAAAACGCGGCCCGTATATAGGACAATATTATTCGAAATCTTTAAATTGTTTTTGACGTCACCTATTGCTTGACAAAACATTTTTTTAAAAAATTCTTTGTATTTGGTATAAATTTAAAAAAATAATATTCCCAAACTAAAAAAAAACAAAAAAACCTAGCAAATGGTTCTTTTTTTTTCTGTCTATTGTCTCATATCGTAAATCAAATGTTGCTTGATTTCTATAAAATATTCATTTAACTAATTTTTTGGTATCATTATAAAACGAAACAGAAATATTTTACTAATCCCAAGAATTATTTTGAAATTTAATTTATCCTCTGAAAGTAATAGCTATTAAACGTATAAAAAGTAGTATTTTTTATTTTCATGATAAAAAGATGATAAGAGAAATTTTAATTTTCAGAAATCATTAAATAATCTGTTTCATGCATACATTTATAAGCAAACAAGATGACATAAAAGAGTTTTAAAAATACTTTTTTATTGATGTCTTGATGTAGAAAGTTGTATCAAAAATATGGATATCAAAACAAAATCTTGTGTGGATAAGTTACTGATGGAAATACTCATAGTAAATTGGAATTTTAATCATATTTATAATATATTTTAATTTTTAATAACTGTTTGGGAATTTTCTTCCTTGTTATATTCATTTTGACTTAATTTAATAATAAAATTCTTTTCATCGTACCACGTTTTGACGATTTCATTTGATTTAAATCTATAAGAAAAAAAAATATTTTCTTAGGTTAAATTTGTTTCTTTATTTTCTCGCACACTAACAAAAAATCTTTCTTTCTTTATTTATTTTTTCGTTTTATTCTTTTTATTCTTTACAACATAATAAAAGCTATGTAATCCGAAAATTGATATTTTCTCAAATTTCCTACTGAATGCTACAAGTTCAGAACCGATTGTTAATTAGAATTAATTGACCTAATATCATTTAAGTTTTGAAAATATTTAAAAATGTTATTTTAACCAGGAACATACGACTATAGATTTCAGAGTACTAGTATATCAAGAAGTGAAAAAAAAATGATTATAAAAACCCCTTTCTTTGTAAATATGAAACAAGTAAAATTGGAAGTGTAATCAAGTGTATAACAATACAGAAGTAGTGCATAATTTAAATATAAATACAAAAAGTTTAGTAGTATTATACGGGAAATTTAATTTAAAAAATGTAATTAAAATGTTTAAATTTCTGCTTATACATATTGAAAATAAAACTTGCAATGATTGTTAGTGACTTGAAACTCCTGCTACGCTATTCAGCGCAGAGAATGACCCACCGTTTTTAAACTTTGATTTCTTTTGTGTCCAGGACTTGTAAAAATCAGATAATGCTCAGTTTCATAGATATCAAAGTTACTATTTTCAGTCACATGAAAGGAGTATAAACAAAATAAGAGAGTTCAAAACTTGTGCACTAGGTTGGTTTATAGCAAAGCAGAATTACATTAACAAAATTTCAGATAAAAACCATTTTATGATCATGAGATCATGACATAAAAATATTCTTAAATCAGTACGACGAATGCATTTTTTTTGTATCAAATTTGGAAAAATTGAGTAATCCAAAGAACAAAACATATAATAAATTCATAAGTAAGTTCACTATCAAGAATAAACCATTAAAAGGTCCGTGACAATTTAATTTTTGTTTCCGTTACATATCTTACATATACAGTTTGCAGCATTTATAAGATTTGTCTAGTACTTCATAAAACACCCTAAATTTGAATAATAAGTGCCGTTACTTTCATTACGGGATTTTGGTATCGTTAAAATTTTTTATTAGGAAAATTTTAAGCAAAAAAACTGATAACTGATTTTTTAAATTCAAAATATGTCAGCCATTATAACTTTTAACTAATTTTTTTTGGTAGCTTATAGATAGATTCTATGAAAATGCACTTCTTATACTTTTTATGGTTATGTTATAAATTTAGATTCAGAATAAAATGTTTTTGAAAAGAAGGTAATTTTGATTGTTTTACCATTGAAATACTTGATTGTATCAAGCTTTAGCTATTGCGTCATTCCTTGATTGTGTGAACATCATAAGCAAAAGATGACGTAATTAAAGATGATTCGTTTCCATTGGCCACAATTGTATGTGGCAACGATTTCATATATTATTTTGTTTCCTTGTAACCAGGAGTTCAAGGTTTATCTTTAAAGCATTGAGTTAACTAACAAAATCACTACTAAGATTTTATAGGACACGTCAAAAAGCAATAATAGTATAAGTAATAAAAAAAGCTTTTTTATTTCGCATTTATTTAAAAACCTCAATTTTCCCTAATATACACTAGAAAATCCGAAGTCCGGGATATTAAATGTGTAATAAAAAAAATATTCCATGGAGCTACAAAATTCGAGGCAACAGAGATTCAATATCATAAATGAAGCACAAACAGTGTTTCAAAGTAGCTACGTCTTTTTAAACTATCAATATCGTCTTTAAAAAAATTTTTCATGACGGCATTTAAATAGGTAAATTTAATAAAAGCAATTTTTAAAAACATGATGTCATAATTATGCCAAGAAGTAGAAATTATTTTAAATATTTTTATATCGTTTATTCAAAATTCTTTATTATAAATATTATAGGATATTGAAACTGGGTTTTGATAAAATTCAGCGCCAGGTGGCACTACTGGTATAAAATCTAAAGTTGAATAAATTAAGATAATTGATGAAGTTCTGAAATATTAAAATAGTACATTATCATCGAGAATTCACAAATGTACACATTTTTAAAGCTCTAACAAATCAGGTACATGAGTGCAAAAATAAATTACAAAATTCCAATTTTACTAACATGAAACAAGTCAAATTAAATGTAAGTGTGTATAAAAATGGACGAAGCATCTCGAAATTCTAATTTATGATCTTTTAATTACAAATGAAGTGAATTTTATTCATTTAGAATGTATCTTTAAAGTGATTGTCTGACTTCCATTTTTCGACTTTTAGTTCGCCAAAAGTAGTAACCGTAAGCGTTACTGAAATTGAATGCTTGAATAAAAGCATATTTGTGAGATTAAACATATGTTTTACTTTTTTTGAAAGCCCAAACAAATCGATAATTTGAAAGAAATCGAATCTCGCTTATTTTTTGTTTGTTGCAGCATTTACAAGTATTTAAAGTAGTCCGATAAAGAATTTCCTTAGATTATTTTGTGAATCAAATTTAACAATAATACTATTTTTGGTGCCTTTTTTGCAAATCAAATATCCTTCTTAAAATAAAACTTTAATTATGATAGAAAAAAGAAAAATGTCAGAATAAAAACAAAATGTAACAATTATAAGATCTTTGTGGAACAATTTAAAACTATATACAAACTTAGAATAGATGATTCACAAAATGTTTTAAATGAAAACAGATATGAAATAAACTATTGATTTTGCAAGTTATCGCAATATAACAGAGAAATTGATTTTATTAAATAATCAAGAATTGTTAATATAAGACTGTGGATTTAATCTTCGGAAAGAAATTTGGTAAGAATAAAATTTGTAGGTAAAAGTTTTATATTAATAGTTAAAAACAGTTCAGCAGAGAAAAAGAATTAATAACAAAATTTTATACCTGAAATTCAAATATTTTAAAAATAGATGAGTTACGGTTAATGTGATTAGTCGATTATTTTCAATAATAAACAGGGAAA
>JAPMOR010038835.1:698550-733699 GCA_026543865.1 Argiope aurantia | reverse complement strand
GTGGTTATTATTAATAAGAAGCGATTAATAACATTGATCGCAACATGCACAATAGTCAAAAAAGCTATTAGAACGACAGAATACTTATCTGTGATTTTTCCGAAAATAGAGCTGATTTCGCAGAATAAACCAATTTTTTTTATTATTGGACATTTATTATTGAGTCGATCTGAATAATTAAACAACAGAAAAAAATTTCTAGTGTAAAATTCTCAGAGACAGGACAATCATCACCTAAATATGAAATTCAAAAACCTTCAAAACTGAAAAGTGACGAACATAGGAGATTTCACTGACGCAGACATCCCCCATCTGTTGGAGAAAAGTTCATTGATTCTGTATTTCGGCGAAGCCCCTCCAAATCCACAAGTCTGGCTTCTTCTGGAGTCTGGATTTTCCATGCTATTGTTCAAATTATTTTGCATCGTCAGACCGATATTTCATTCATTTGAATAATAAGTCTACCAAGCATTGAAATCAGATAATTGCTTTTGCTTTACCCAGCACCTTTGAATAATATCCACTAAAATCACTTAGAGGGATGGACAATTACTCTCAATATATTGAATTATTTGTGCTAAGTGGAAAGGAATTTTGCAGATTTTATCATTTTCTATTTAAAATGATGGTAAGATGGGAAGACATGCCTATTGTTTACCGCATGAGCACATAATTATGTTTTCAAGAGCTCATTCAATAATGCCTTTTTTATAAATTATTTTTATCAATTAATCCTTTTCAGTGGCAACAACGATCATAATTACTCTGTTATGTTCCCAATTATCCCAAAGACTTTGTGGGTGATTGGGATAGAGTGTTTTGGCTTCTAATCACAATAACAGATTTGAAGAAAATGTATTTGAAATTATAAGAAACTACTGCTCATTACCTCAGAATTTTTTTTTATCGTCCACTCCCAATTACACTAAAGTACTAGCTCTTTTTACTGCTTTAAAAAAAAAATTCTTTTTTTTATAGAGAATCGCATATTAAGGATCTTAACCATTTAATACCTTTAAACTGAAATAATTTATAATTATTCTATCCCTAGTTTTTATGGGAAATATTTCTTTATAAAAATAGTAAGGACAGAATATTATGAAGCACCCGAAGGAAATATCTGAAACTTTGAGACCAGCTTTAAAACGAGTCAATGCCAGTGAATAAATTGGAAGCCGAAAAAGGGTGCACACATCAGAGAAAATAGCACAAATATTATTTCAGCTGAAAATTTTGATTTATATCATACATCTAATTCACGTGTGCATTATTTCTAAGCATTCATGAACAAGAACAAATATTGTGATATTTTTCAGAGAAGAATAAATTTGTATCTATGACGGTACTTTTCATTTCATCAATTTCACTCTATAATTAACATTAATACAGCTTTTATTTTGGTTATATATATTAATCTAAGTTTTTTGTGACATCATATTTTTTATTAATGTATTGTATATTTCTAATTTTTATTTTAGTAAAATATTTTCAAAATTTTTACTCTTTATTTTCAAGTTTTTGCTTCCGATGTATTTTTTATCTGACTCTTGCCTTTTACATTGAGAGTTACTGCTTTGCTCAAGAGCTAATACACTTGAATATGAGAGTGTACATCAAATCATTTTCATACAGGTGAGTTCAATCCTCACTTTTTTAAAAATTTTTTTTATGAACACGAGTACATATTTAGAAGAAATTGACTTATTTATAAAGGCATTATATAGACATTATAAAGGTTAATGTTTTTTACTTGAATATCAAACATTTGTCTTTTAATTGCTTTTTTAAGAAATCAAGATATTAGATCTAAGGAAACTTTCGACAGGTAGTGATGCCTACTTCTCAAATAATTTCGAATAGATTACGCATTCATTTCATTTTTAACCAAACGTTTCAATCCAATGCAAAATGTGTGTATGAGATAAAATGTTGGCAAGATAGGTTTACGAAATTCCTTTTTCGAAGTTTAAATTTATGCCCATAGAAGCAGCTTGGAGTCGGGAATTGAAGAAACACAAACTTCTAAAAATCAGAAAGATTTTTATTGAATACTTTCACTACGGCAAGATGGATGCAACATTTCTTTATACGATACATTTGACGGCATAATTTGAACTTATCACAATGTAACGCCTAAGCCTTGTTGAACCTTGACCCTCTTTCACAGCGGCATTAGGCGTTAACCACATTGTGTATTAACCGTTAACCACAACTTGGCAACCACTTAGAAGCTAGGAATACTTCTTAACCAAAGCAATATTTTTCCATCCTGCTAAACTCTCTTTCGTAGAGGAATGTAGAAATTACATCTCAGTTATTATATACGGTTTCATGAAATCCGTTATTTCAGATCAATTTAAATAGGATTACTATTATAAAATTGAACGGCATTATATCATATATGGATAGCAATTTGCATCGCTGCAAAAATATTTGAATTTTAGCGGATTTCGCGTCTCAATAGTGATTAGAATACCTTGATACTGGAGAATTAAAATAATATAAATAAAAGACTTTGTAGCTATGTATTTATATTTCATATATCCTCCGAAATTACTGGGCCCATTTCACCCAAACTTTACATTACTTATTTATTAAGACAATAGAAAGAATCTATGTGAAAGAATCTATGTGTGAAAGTCTACCTATTGCAATGGTTCTCATGAGAAGACTTAGGGGAAATATTTTCAGTTCCTCACCGATCATGGTCTCTAGAACCCAAAACCACCTTTCTTTCAAAAGTTTATATATATACATATATATATATATATAACGCTTTGCTCATGTTATCTTGTGATCAAATAACTAGAGTAATTTTGTTTGGATTTTAAATGACGTGGAATATGTTGTTAGAAATATGAAAAGCTCGGACGAATTCGTAAACGGCCCATCTAGCTCAAAGGGGGTGAAAATGAGGGTGAAAGTTTCATCTCGCTATAACTTTTTTAATATTGAAGATAGAAAAATAAGTCCAGTTAGCCAAATTAAGACGAACAACTTTTGTATTTAACGTTTTTCGATAACAGCAATATCTTACAAGTTAGGGACTGAAAAATGATTTTCACGCCTTAATTTTGACTGTTTCTAACATCAGCATTTTTTTTTTTTGCTATATAGTAACTCAAATGTAAAGGAATTTATTTACCTTTACCTTCCAGCTTGTCGATAGGAATTTTCAATTTCAAAAGTTAATTGCATAATCAGTCAAATTTATATTAACTGAAATTTTGACTGCTTTTTTTTCATTAGTTTCGGAGTAAATTATTTTACCAAAAATATTTTAATACCATCTTAAAATTTAAAATTTTGCCATTTCAGTGATACCAAATTCTTTTTTTTTTTTTTTTGCTCATTTTTTTTCAATTTCAATTAGATCTTTTCGAATTTAATTCAGACGATTTTGAAATACAGTAGTGGTAAGACTCTGATTTAGTTCACCACTATTTTATGAAATTTCTTTTTCATATCTTTTGGAATTTTTTATTGGTTTAAATTAATTATTTAATGGTGTCTGAAAGAAAGAACTGATATACCTTTCAGTTTCAAGTGATTACAAGCGCCAAGGCCCAAAGGGAGTCAGTCAAGTGGCGTGGTATAATAAAGGGATTGTGTGTGTTATAATTTATACAAAATTAGTTTCTACATTAAAGAAGTATTACAAAAAAGTATATTTAAACTCTGAGAAACGTCAGGTATATCAACTAGTCATCTTTAAAAGTCATTTTAGCTCAATTATCACGTAGCATAGAACTATTTCATAGATTTCTAAAAAAATATCAGATAAATTGCATCATTTTTTTCTAGTAATAATAGAGATTTTATTGACTAACCGATATAAAATGTGAATGAATGTAACATCTTCTTTCTACAGGAAATATCTTCAAGGTTTCCAACGAAAGCAATAACAACAAATTGTCTTACGCATGAAGGCATAAAACGATTGGAGATCACGATGCCATCTCAGAATATCGTCTTTCTGCACGGTTCTGCATTTCAAAGCTCGATCTGAATCTCAAATGTTTCGAATTGGTTCCTCTCGACAGGATACGAAAATAAAAATGGGGCAAACAATGACAGACTGGAACTGAAATGGATGACTACTAAACGGCATCGGAAGGGCTCGTTCACTCACACAAATCGATGTAGGGTGATCGGTCAATTCCTTTCAAGCCATTTAAATTCAAAACGGTGTCTCTTATAGTCAGGGAAGTGACATATTCCTACAATAAAATGACTAGGCAAAATTTATTGAGACAGGTTACGGCACCCCTTGGGGTTGAAAAGAGAAAGTTACAAGAAATAAATTCAAAAGATAAAGGAGATCACCCAAAAATTCCAATTCAGAAAAATCAACACTGTGCAATAATAAAAACACAGGAAAAAATTTCATGAAATTATCTGTAAAACTGGGAACCTATGGTCTAAAGGTATGTCCTGGTGAGGGACATAACACACACACACACACACACACACACATCTTTATTAGTAGTATAAATAATATTAATTTTATCTAAATAAGTTCGTTTTATACATGACTGCAAGAAAAATAATCGTCATTGATCATCATGACTTTTAGTATTTTATTCTGATTAAAATTTTAGTACAAATGTTAATGCATTTTCTGTTGTTTCCTTCAGTATTTGTGTGTTTGTATGTAAGGGTAACTAATTCATTTCTTCGCCTTTTGTAATAATTTTGTTTCTGCTACAGCATGTTCTCCCTTTTCTAGAGCTCTTTCTGTCTTTCACACACCATTCTGGGGGCTCTTATTACTTAGTGTATAAGGGGGACCACTTTCCATCGGGCAAGTCGAAAACCTGGGTAATCCTCCGCTGGAGAGAGAATGTAGAATAAAAATATCTTAGAATTAATATATTTATTACATAATTAAAAATACTTATTAGTAGAAATACTTACTACGTAATTTTAGGTAAATTAAAATTATTTTTTGACATTTTTTAAGCAAAAAACATTAACATTTATAAGAATTGCAAAAATTGATTGCTTAATTAAACTAAATTTTGAACTTTACTTTGCATTCGATAGGATGACCACACGAAAAAGTTAACCTACAAAAAAGAAAAATTTCTGCTGTAATCAATTATAATTTTATTAATAACAGCTTATACATTTGTTTTGTTAGGAAACAAATTTTAAAAAATCAACAAAAATGCGATTTTGAAGTATTCAATGCACTTGAAATGAAAGCGAACTATGCGTAAGATTATAAATAAGAAGATTTCGAATTTGAAGAAGAGCCTACTGCACTAACAGTAGTTGCCGTGTTCCAGAAATTGAAACTGAATTTAAATTAAATAATTTTAAATTAAAAAAGATTGCAAATTAGATGTAAGATTATTTCATACATAAGGAACCCAATACAAATTAGTTTTCTTTCAGAAAATCTTCGCGAGTTGGAATTTAAAAATAAACGATGGAAGTGGAAAACACTCACTCCGTGAGTGAAGAGTGGTATGAATTATTACTAATTATGATTTTGATTACGATTGAATGATAGAATTAATGTATCCTTTGACTAGGGTTGCAGCTCAATCTTATGTTTAACATTAAATGATCCTGCTTATCCTTTTACGAAACTTTTTAGGGAATCAAAAATAATTTATCTTAGATGATAAGAATGTATGCCTGAGGCCTATAATAACGCATCTAATTTGTATATAAACATTTCTTAGGTAGATAATGTTTTCTGAGCTTAATTTATGCAAAATAACATATTGTTGTTCAGATTGTAAAATATTTAATATCAGTACAGATATTAGAATTCAAATAACGAAAAAGAAAAAATAATAAAAATAAAGATAAATAACTTTTTTTTAATGTTTAGAAATATAAATAATACTTATGTCTGTTAGATGATAATCAGCTGTCAACAGACAAACGATTTTTTTATTGTTAATAGAATTTAATCTTATTAGCTTTAACTTTCGTATTCAGTTGTGTGATTGATTTTATATTTAAAAACTTATTGTAACATTTTTTTTACTGTTATTCACACTCCATAAAGGATTAATTAAAAAACTTTAATTTTCTTTAATATATTCGCCTTCCGTAAATTACGAAATGTTAGTATTGCGAAATGATGTTTCTTCAATGATGACTAGGATGCCACTGTTACAATGTTATCGAAATAAGCAAGAAGCCCCAAAGTAGCATGAATTAAAATTTCTTCCTAAAGAAATATATAAGAAAAAAAAACATCGAAGAAATACATATACGAAAGAAAAGCAAACACGATTCTCAGATTTGTAAAACACTTCCGAGGAATTGTTAGTGTGAAATATATATATTTGGCGTTTTGCTATCCAAATTGTTCATATATCTGACGATGTCTCGCTCAGCACGAAGGTAGTTTACGAGAAATCAACAAAGCCTGTGCCAAAATCTCAAAAATGAAAAATTTTAAACAAATGTGGGGCTTATCTATATCGACTTATACTGAAACAAGAGCTTACATCTTTTGGCAAAGAGTGCCGTTTTCATTTTTGAAATTTTAATTTGAAAAATAAATCTCTATTTTATTAAATGGATATTTATTTTTCACCAATAAAATTTTAAGTACAGATAAATGGCAGTTTAAAAGACAAGGAAATGTTAGCATGCAATAGTTTCTTATGATCACTAGAAGATTATCGTAACATACAACGAAATAGATGCCAAGTGCTTTGTTCTCTGGATGTTTGGTATGAAATATGGAAGAGCACTTTAATTGGGCCATTCTTCTTCGATGGTGATTTAACCTCTTCCAAATGTGCGGCGATTTTATCTGAACCATAAATTTATTATTTGGAATAGTCTATTGTGTAATGGGATTTGTGAATCTTGGAATACCAAGAATGCGGTTTCACCATGATGAGGTTCCAACTCACAAGTTTTTTAGCTACATGCTTTTCGATCAATATATTTTGAAATAACATCATTGAATATGGAGGCCCTTGTGTGTGGCTCCCATTCTCATCAGATTTAATCTCATAAGATTGTTTTGTTGTTGTTGTTGGGGTTACGTAGAAGAATGAAATCTACGAGTACAGCAGATTTGATAAACCTTATTAGTATGACATACAATCCGTTACACCAACAATGATATATAATGGGTACGAAGAATTTACTCCGTGGGTTCATTTATGTATTTCAACTTACAGAAATCATTTTGAACAAATAATGTAAAGTGATTTTTATTTACAATTTATAAAAATATTTGTTATAATATTTCAATATCTGGAAGACCAAGCTTCGTTTGGCAACGCTTTTTTGTTGTTGTTGTTGTTGTAAAATCATGTTTTTTTGTTTTTTTTTGTAGAAAATGTTTTTAGATGCAAATTACTTATGAATATTTTTATATTTTATCTACATATGAACTGGCCATTTAAAAAAAATCACGAATGCACTTAGTTTAACATGCTATTCGAAACAATCACAGCATCCATTGTACAGTTTATCTATCATTACTTACATTCACTTTTACCATGACGGAATCGGGTCTGAGATGGCGCTGTAGGACACAGTCAACATGAGAGAGATAAAAAAAAAAGGCTCAAATAGTTATAAAAAAATGGTATTTTTTTTATGTGTCTGCCTGCATAATTGCGTTTTTTCAGGAAAGTCGCCTATATAGATAAATTTTTAAAAGCTAAAACAATAAATTTAAACAGATAAGTAAAAAATAAAGCAACGAGTGGTACTCGAACCAAGCATCCGCAATACACGCGTCATTCGTGCTGTTCTGACCACTATATTGTGCTGCCAACATTTAGATGCGGAAGTTGAATATACTTATTCTAACAGTTATTTATAAAAAAAAATGTATAAAATCTCGATTTTTCAGGAAAGACACCTATATAGATAAACTTAAAAAGCAAACCCTTCTCTAAATATAAAATCTGATCCAAATCGTTAGAATCGTTTCCGAGATACATGAAATAAATTTATATATAAAAAAAGAATTGCTCGTTTAAAGTTATAAGATTCTGTGATGAAATGAATTATTCATTTTATTTTGTCATGTTTTCAGTAAAAGCTGTTTTTTTTTTTTTTTTTTTATACACTCAACCAGAATATCTGTTTTACTTTTTTTCCCGAATATTTAAACCAATAAAAAAATTGCAATGACTTCTTTAATTCCTCCCTGATTTTTTTATTTTTTTCAAGGTTGAAAAGGTAAAACATAACTGTTTTTAATGACATTGTTTTCTGAAATTTATAAAATAATTAATAAATAAATTTCTATACAATCCCCATTTACTTTAAACATCTATTATTTGGTTAGTTTCAGTCACAAAACAATGAAACTTTTTTTTCCCTGTATATATTAAGGTATCAAATTTTTTTGCTAAATGTGACTAATAGAACAAAGGGACAATATAACATTTTAGATTTCGCAACTTTTTCAGACTATATTATTATTCAAACAATTAATTCAAATAACATAAAATATAGGCTCTTTCTTCATAATCTTCCACTTCTCTTTACAGCGGCGTTGTTTCCACAAGTTATTCACCCGCATTTTGATTGCATAAATAAAAGGCATTGTATCCTAAAGTGTAAGATCAAAATGAGATAGCAATAAAATTGTGAAACTCTGTAGCTAAAGTCTTTTTTAAAGTTCTCAAGGTGACTGCATGTTGTTTGCCATTCCACAACTTCATCTCTACTAAACATGGCTTAGTACTATTCATAATGTAAATGGTAGTGTTTTGTCTTCCAAATAAAACAACTCCCGGTTTCTTTTATACGTAATTTTCTATTTCTAGGTAAGCAAAATCAGCCATTTTGCCGTGAGTTCCTTGCAATAATCTTTTCAACCATAGATGAAGATCGTAAAAATATAATAGAAATTTCAATAGAAAATAGCAAAAGAACAAGTCCACTCGAATTCTGCAAGAACTAATAAGCAATGGGAGATCTACTCTTCCCGAATTTTTTCTATTGGTTTCATTTGTTTCAGCAATTTCGCCGTGGGTTCCTTGCAATTATTTTTTCGGCAGTTATAGACAAGGATCGTTAAAAAAAAAAATCGAAATTTTAATGGCACGGGAGCACCCCGTGCACCCTACACCCATTCGAATCAGCCTTCTCTTAAGAGAAACCGCCCCCATACCTAAGCCATAGAAAAATTGTGTTTCGCCTATAAAATAAGCTATAGCTATAATTTAAGCTGGTATACGGCATTGATTTTCAGTAAAAGCATATTTTATAAAAGGAATAAAAATGCTTATAAAATAAGGTTATTTTCTACGACAACTTTTTTATTAAAATGAACTAAATAATGTTTTATTAAACTACCAAGCCTAAAATGCAAAAAAAAGGAATAGTATATAATTAATTTTCGAAATACCCTACTGTTTCGAAAGCAGTTCTTTTACTTGCCTCGTTTTTAAAAGTTTATGCTATTTCGTATTCCTGGATATTTTAGTGTGAAAGAGAGAGAGAGGTCATCATAGTTTAAAAACCAGACTTTACAAAGCCTCAACAAACATGATTTTATATTAATTTAAACTTTAAAATATAGAATACTTTACAAGTCTAAATTTATAGCTAAGTATGAAAGAATATTTAGAGAGCATTTCGATACAAATTATTTCATTTTATAATCCTGCAATCATGAACATCATTTCTATATAGATAATGCAGAATAATGTAACAGTTTTTGCGTTATTGCACAATGTCTTTATTTTCTTTTCGTTTGACGATGTTTATTGATTCGGTATTAGTACAGCTTTGAGCCCGGCAACTCTTTCACAAAATAGAACAACACTTCTATCATTTTTCAAGCAACATTTTTATTTCTGTTGATCTACAAGAAATAAGAAATAATATTTTAGCTGGCGCCAAATAATATTCATGGGCGTCAACGACTTGTTCAGTATTTCCATTCTAACTTGACGAATTCACATTATGTCCTTGCGATGTTTACACATGGTGGAATGGGCGACTGGAATGTTGATGTGCAGCTTCTGTGGTTGTAAGTAACTTGAAGAGGACAACAGCGCTCGATTTATCTACAATTTTATTAGTCTTATAGTAACATCTTATTTGAGCTGATTTCTTTTTCATGTTGTTTGATGATTAATTTCTTCTCTGCTTGCGTGATGCCATTATGAATAAATTCAAGATCATTGAAAATCTCAAGAATATATTGCATTAAATGTAACTCAATAACTGTACAACCTGCAGTTTTTCCTTTCAAGGCTGTGTCACAACTACCGTTATGAAGGCACCGTCATGAATTTTTTTATAATTCAGCGCATAATTATGAGTTTTGTTGATCTTTAGATGTGTAAAACCTACCTGTGATGTTGCCTTTACTCTTTTTCAGCATGGGGGTATCCATACCATCTGCAATAAGAATAGTAAATAAAACCAAAAGATCAACAAATTGGCCAATACAAAAACTTGCTTGTTATTCTTCTCGTATGTCTTTATTGCGGTATGTACAACTTGTACATTAGCGCAGCTGTAAACGTGCCTATGCATACATTCTCCAGGTGCCAAACTATTTGCGTAAAGTAATGCTTTGTATTAAAAGTTGTCTTTGTAATTCATTTAGGGGCTAAAAATCACACTTCATCATTAAAACGCAACATGATGGCGTGTTTTACATCATTAGTGCTACCATTTCATTTAGTCTTCCGGTGAGAAACAACTGTTATTTTATCACCACAGTATTGCTTGATATAAAATGTACAGTTGGTAAATATCAAAGGTTCCTTGCTTCGGCTTTATTACTATATGAAAAAGGTAGCCTCTATCAAGAAAAACAAATCGATTGCCATTGCTAACATTTGTGGATGAAAATCAGTGAATAAATCATTCAGTTCGCATACAATAATAAAGTCAGCTACTTTTTATTATAATAAAGATGGGGCAAGAAATACCATTGTGTGAAAGCGAATATGCGTTGTACTGTTATGTGCTAGAACTACTGAAGCCAAAGTTGTTCTGGTATTGAAGCCATGGATACCCTCGATGAAAAGAAAACAAATACAGGGAAGTAAGAAGTGTTAATTATTTTGCATTATTTAATAATTAAGATTATTTAATAATTATGAATATATATTAAGCTAATGAAATATCATAAAATAATTTGCATTGAAATGTTGCAAAAATACTTTTTCGCTTCTCCAAGACTGTTTTATTTTTAAATTATGAGTGTTCCGTTTCGAAAAGTTTCTGGTTTTTTTTTTTTTTTTTTTTGTTATTAAATAAACTTAGATTTTAAACTGATTTTTACTCATTCTCTTCCAAAATAAAATGGGCGCTAGTAAAAGATTAATCCACACAGCAATTTTCACAGTCCGACAGCTTTCAGAAACAGTACTGGTAAAACAAAATAAATAAATGAATAAAAATAAGAAATAGCTTGGCATTTCGAATCTTTAAATAAATGTTATTCGTTACATATAAAATTTGATAGTTTAACATCAGTATTTATTATGTTTGTTTTTCATTAAAAATTTCATAGAAACGAATTTAATTATTTGAATTTTCATTTATTTATTTATAAAATAAGTTTTTTTACAGGAAGCTATATCAAGTACAAAACTAAATCTTATTAAATAATGTCTGGGAAGCATACTTTTCGATATTTTAAACATCACACTTTTAAAATCATAGCTTTATGTCATTTAAGAAGTAATATAAAATCTTTTTAAGATACACTTTTCGAAAATTCAGGGGGGCGGGGGCTCTCAACGGGGGGAACTTTTCGTTTTTCATTTACAGGAGATCCGAAGAGTATGTAATAGAAATTTAAAATCTTCATAAATATTTTTATCTGTTTTATCTTATTGCAAAAGATATATGTATTCTCGAAAATTATTATTTTCAGAACATAATTGTCAGTTAATCAATTATTTAATTACATTTTGGTTGAATGTTAGGAGCACTATGTCGTAGTGAATTTGAGAAACAAAATGATAGGAAGATTTCATAATATATATATATAATAATGAATTATTAATTAAAGATTAAAAAGGGGAAAATATTAAATTTATATTTTTGTAATGAATTATAAATTAAAGATTAGAAATTAGAAAATAATAAAAGTATTTCTACATTTTTGATCGTGTTTATAACGATTTTATAAACTGTTTTTCAGTGCATTTATTATAATGATAACTTTTTGGTAATCTCAAGGCCAAGGTAATTTCACTAACTCTTCTCTTGGGTATGCTAATAGTTCCAAATTAGACAGTAAAGTTGTATTATAAAAAGATTGGATAATTAGATTTGCTAGTTAAATTAACCATTTTGAAAGAACACTACGAGTAATGGAAAAAGAAACTAATATTAAAAATTTTAGTTTCACAATGACTGCGGGAATGCACCCCATTTTCCAGACTTTCAAAGCAGCATAAAGACAATGGAGACATTGCAGCTATAGTCCAAATCAATTGGCATGCACTTTGATGTCCATGAAGGTCGAATTCGCCCTTTGATTTACGAAGTCACCGAGTTCACGGCTCCGTAGTCTCCCTCTAGTGGTAAATTAAGAAGTTATACATAAATTAAATGGTTTCATGTTGAGAAGTCGCGGCTATATTCTGTTTGAACAGTGTATTTCGAATTCTAAAATCGATTCTAAGACAACACTATACATTAGAAAATATGTCACCAAAATGAGAACGCATATTCATCTCTTTTCAATATTTTTTTTAAATGATTAATTTTGGAATAGAGAATAAGATAGATACATTTTACAATTATCCATTTAAAAGTTATTTTCACTAAGAAATAAAATGCTTTCTCATTTCATATATGTGGAAGAATTAAATCTAAAAGCTGCCAGATTGTTGAGTCTGATTTCACTCTTTTGTATAGCTCGGACGCTTAAGTTATTTTATGTTAATTTTTTTCGTCTTTCGAATTCAACAATTTATTCTAGCCATCTGTTGTTGGACTTTAAAAAATGATATATAAGCGATTATTCTAATTTGTTTACAGGATTTTTATCTACTTGTTAACACTATGCAAAGTTGATGAAAATTTCTGACAAGAAGTAGCTCAATAATTTATAGGAAAAAAGTTAAATGACTATCAAAAAAATGGATGTCATAAAACATTTATCAGAATTTCTCTTGTTCGATGGGGGAAAAATGTTTTTTTACTTTTCAATTTGTGTTCTAAACCTCATAAACGAAAATAAAAATTTTTAGAACAATAACTCTCAGTCCGTGCAGAGCAAAAATACGGAAAAATAAAGAAAAATTGTAAAGAATTATATCTAACTAATGGAAACCAAATAAGAAATGAAACACCAAATTAAAATGAAAGTAAGAATGTCATTTTTAAACATTTAGAATTGAATTTTTTTAGAATTCCTTCTAAAAATTCACATGGAAACATATATCATTCATATAAAAACTTCTGAAAAGAATTTTTTAGAATTCATTTCAATAACTATGGTATTTTAATACTGGTTCCTTGAAATTCTAAAATTCATGGCTAAAGTTTCGAAATTCAACAAAAGAAATATTAAAAGAAGGTTGGGACGAAAACTGACAGGAAATGTTGCGAGCCGTTGTTTAAAACTGTTATTTCCTCACTAATCAACCGAACACCTTTTAACCGTTATTTCTGTATCTTCGGAGTGTATCGTTTTCAGCAGCTGTTCTACAGGAAGTAGTAGATTTAGAAGATTGCTAGACAAGTCGTTTTCTCTCTCCCAAGCACATTCTCTGAAATTTTCAATAGAGTTAAAAAGAATTCTCCTTGGAAAAGAATAGCCTTTCTATTGATTATTTTTTTATTAATTTCCTTTTGTATAAGAGGACCTTCAAAGACCAGAGACTGTAACGACTTTTCCCTCACCTGCTGCAGTGTGGTTGCGCTACAATAATATCCTATTTTTGCATCCGAGCAGTTATATGGAAAGAATATAGTGAGCGTTCTAATTAGCAAGCCATATGCAAACAAACTTAAAATTTGAACAGTTCATTTGAAAAATTCAAATATTAAGTTTGTTAATAAATGGTTTGCTAATAAGAAAGCAATCAATTAAAGATGAAATAAATAAAACATACTTAAAGTTCAGGATTGGAGAAAACATTAATAATGTCAGTTCATTTAAGCTATTCAATTCGAATAACGTTTTAACTTATAATCTTTACAGCATAAGGTACCTGAGGATTATATGACCATTTTTATTTCATGCTAAAACTGTGATGTTAAAAAAGTCGAAAACCAAGTGTTAATCTTTTAAGTTTTTTTAAAATGTAATTTAAAATTTTGCTATTATTTATTATTAATGTTTTAATGCAAAATGGAAAATTAAGGTAATGCAGATATTTTTATGTTTTTCAGTTTAAATTCATTACTATTGAATGATAGAAGTCAAATTAGGATTCTTTCAAGTAAGTATATAATTACATATCATTACTTTTATGAAAAGAATTTATTTATTTCAGTTTGATTTAACTCGAATAAAAAAATCTCAACAAATGAAAAGCTTTCATAAATGCCATCAAAAATTTAAAAGGTTAAAAAAATTTTAAAACATTACCAGAACAAGTAAGATGCAGCAGAATGAAGATTTAAGTTCAAAAGTTGTTAAATTTTGAAGGAAAACAGCATGCAGGTATTACAGCTAGCTAGACAGAGGAAACTTCTTGCGATTTAAACACGCATTATAAATATTTTGAGAAAATTCATTAGATATTATTGAAGAACACATGTCTCCTATTTAAGAACTACACACACACAAAAAGAAAAGAAAAGCGGCAAATTCACGATCAAAATAAGAAAGATCAGTCTAGAAATCAAGCAAACGGAAATTTTATCAACCAATTTATATTATTGGATTATAAAAGATTTGCTTGCTGCTGTAGCATCATCTTAGCTTTCTCTTCAAAAAAGATGAGTTATGGTAGAAGTTAAAATTAACACTCAAACTGCCAGATGACCATATTACCCTCAGACATCTTACCCATAGTATGCTTGTTAAATATTCCATATAAAAATAACGCAAAACTCAGATGGGAGGGGCTACATTCGCAGTATAATGTCTCATTTTAAAGCAATATAAGCACTCATTTGGGATGGACTTCAGTTTCTTCAACTGTATCCTAATGAAGGAGGCGACATGTGAGCTGGTATTCTCTTTTTCCATTTGTATACCATACAAACAAGAGGAAGTTTAACTCCTTTCCCATTTACAATGCGCCTGGCCCTTGTAAATGCGAGAATTTCTATGAAATCGAATTGCGAGCCTCACCATAACACCAATTAACCTATTTTGACAGGGAAAAGTAGCTAAATATATTTACTATAAAAGCAATCAATAGCTTTTCATGGAACAATTTTAAACCATTTGTTTATATTAGTGATACGCATATACGCTGTAAATGATTTGGTTTGTAGAACCAACGTCCCATTTTGAAACAGCAGGAGGGCTGTTTTGAATGGATTGTATAATGTAAAACCGTCATTAGATAAAATGAAGACATAAGAGCTGTTACCCAGTTTTCTAATTTCTGTTTCACACTACTGCGAGATTGTTGATTGCAAGATGGCAAAATCACAAAACTGAATTTCGGCAAAGTTTGGTCTCAAATTCGCGCTCTTTGAAGTACGCGACTTATAAGGAAACATATCACCTTTAAATAAGCATCTATTTAAATACTTTCAATATTAGTATTCATTATCTCCTTACACTCCGAAAATATATCAACATTCATCTGAAGATGTAATATATTTCACCCTTATGGGTCGCATCATTTTGGAATTATTAATGAGCAGCACATTTTCAAGTCCCTTGAGTTAAGCAGATTTAAAATGTCAATGTTTTTTAGGAATAACAATTTTTATGAAAAGTATGTTATTATGTTAATATTAAGTAATTCAAATAGCATTCATGTTATTTTTCAGTTTTTAAATGCCGAATGCAATTAAATATTATAGTTTATATGTCGGTGCCTTCCATATTAAATTTCAGATGTTACAGAGCACTTCAAAGTATTAATCTTTCACAAATCATTAACGCATTCTAGTGTGAAATGGTTGCATTACAGCATATGAAATGCTATTTAATATTTATCGAGCGTAATATTTATTACACTTTCTTTTTGGCACAAAAAGTAAAAATGTGAAACGTAACAGTTAAGAAACAAATATATATTTACAAAGAATGTTTCATAAGAAATGGTTTTCAAATCAAAGAATGATTTGATAAATCACATAAGGTTGAAACATAGATTGAATAATCGCTTTAGTTTTTATTCTAGTATAGAAGCCTTAAGTGAATTTCTCAATTAATTATATCAAATTGCCAATTGTTTTGTACATAAGTGAAAAGAATCGTTTAATTCAAATTTTCATGCGAGCAGTAGAAATGTAAACTTTTAGATCTGCAACATCATTCTCTTTTCAAGTAACTTAAAACACAAGCATAGAGATTTAAGAAACATAAAGCAAAAGCAAGTAAAGTTGTTTTATTCCTAAAATAACCATCTATTATATTATATCGAAACATTCTTGTATTTTAATTTTTTGGTAATGAAGAACTCGCAATACTTTCCCTACTAGATAAAAAATTCAACAAGAATTTGATTTTGAAATACCTTCCCACAAGATCAGTAAAAAGGAAGTGAAAATTTAAAACTGATATCAATATAATTATCTAACTATCTATACTTCTTAAATGAATTTTTAAATTATCAAAATATTGAATTGAAAAAACAATAATCATTAATCAAAACTATCTTGAAATATATAGATGTAAAATATTTTTAAAATATATATTCATTATGAATGTGCAACTGAAATTATGAAAAAAATTATATGGAAGACACAGCAGAGCTTTTCAAGATCTTATTTAAAAAAGCAAAACTATGTTACAAAGATATAATAATGCCCAGTAATAATTATTTTTCTCGAAAAATTAATAAATTTAATCAATTCTAGTGTAACAAATTTTCAAATGTGTTTTTCTCTGTAAACAAAGGAAAAGTATAACTTAATGGTAATTGTTTTGTAGAGTTGACAAAGACTCAAGGCTTCTTTTTTTTTTTTTGACATTTATTATTTGGAATTTAAAAAATAAACCAATGTTTTGAAACTATGATAAACAGCAATTTTTAAAGTACGAAATTCGTGACAAACACAATCTCAGCAGTCTCTCTGAAACTAAACATAATTGCGCTGCAAAAGTTTATACATTGATCTCATTCAGTTTTAAAATTTTGAAATGTGATAGTAGAATTGCAAAAGCCTTTTAAACATATTCAAGAAACCCTTTTGGGCAGTTAAGAACTGAAGAGTTAGTGTGTTTCAAAATTCCGCGTTTGATAGATAAGTGTTATGATCATCATAACCAAAGACTTGTAATTACCCAACAAACGATCATTCGAGAAATTTGATGGTTATTAGGACTCTCGGTAACAAAGGATACGTTTCGCAGATGAATTTTGGAAACAGGAATAATGGTTCATTGTAAATTGAAAAATAAACCAGTTTTAAAGTCGCATCATAAATCACAACGAATGGTCGTGGGCTTGAAATTGTATGCCATATGAATCGAAATGGCAATCAGTGATATTTAGCTATGAAAAATAAGTGGAACCTAGATGGTGCAGATTGCCGGGCATCATATTGTCATGATTTGCGCAAGAAACGTCGGCAATGATAGACAAGGTGTTCAGTGATGTGTTGAGTAGCCTTTTGCTATGATGGACAAATGTTTCTGCACTTTACCAGAAGTCGATCAACATCACAACAGTATATACCAGGCATTGAAGGATAATGTGCTACTTTTTGATGAACTTCTAGGTGACCCTTACAGGAAATTTCAACAAAATGCTTCAACTCGCCCAGCAAGATGGAAAAAAGTCTGGTTTAATTCTCAGAATATACAAATTCTAGACTGTCTATCATGTAGCCCATATATAAACTCAATAGAGAATCTTTGAGGTATCATTTCTGCAAAGTTTACAGCAATGATAGACAACTTCTGTAACTCAAGACATTTACTGAGGATATATGGGACGAAACCCAGCTCCAACCCACGCAAGATATTTAGTTTCTTCGATGGAAACTCGTATTTATGAACGAATCCACAAGAATGGCTGAGCACTCAGGTTTTTAAATATTATTTATTTTATTAAATGTAATTTTTATTTAAATTTCCGAGACAAAGTTCATTTTGTTTTTAATTTCTGAACATGCAGTATGCTGAACTGAAATTTTATTTTTATAATAATCTATAAGTGGTACATTAAACTGAAGCCATGTCAGGAAATTTGATTAAATTTATTTTGAAATCTTAGTGAGTTTGAACATTGTCTAAACTTGTGTCACTGGATATTATAGAAATAAAAATAAACATACAAGTAGTGAAATGAAATGATGTGATGTGTTTTTCGTAACCTAAAACTTTGGAGAAACACTATATTTTTTTTCATTAAAATAGGATTAATGAATTTGATATTATTCATCGTTACAGACTTCATAAAATTTCAATCATGGTCTGATGCCCAGGATAATCAGACATCCAAGTCTGCGAGGACAGCTGAACCTTCACAAATTTATGAAACACCTGACAGGTTTTCAGTTCATCAAGATTTGAAGTAATGACTTTTTGACAAAGGAATCAAAACGATCATTAAAAGATATTATTCTATATCCTTTCTATAGTTATAATAAACAAATGAATAATATGCAACAGACACTATCTGTAATTAAAGTGAACTGTGTCTCTAATTTCAATTTATTTAACTACAAAACTAAATTTTAATTTCATCGATATTAACCGAGATTCTATGGAATAATGAGACATGTACAAAGACTGGAATTGATAATATTATTAAAAATGCTAAGGTGTGCCACTTCATTCTTCCTTACATTTGGTGCTGTATGGAGTTTAGGATAGTTAAAATAGAATTCAGATGTAACATGTACTTCGAAATTCTAAGAATCAGATACACAACGACAACAATTAAAAAAGTCTTTCAATATGATAATTTTATGTATATAATTATGCACAAAGATTGCTTGACATGTGAAAAATTTTAATTTAATTAAATACACTGTAAAATTAAATGTTATGATCATAGATCCTTTATTGTATATGAAATCAGATCAATGCTCTTAGTTATTAACAGATGAAGCTATATATTTATTGCCTTTACAAAAATATATTCAAACGACCTTTTTATCCCATTCCCTGCATATAATTCTACGTAAAAAATGTTCCTGAGCAATATTCAAATGAATGCTGTTTTGTAAAAGGAATAATTCACATTATCTTCAGAACATATGCTAAAATTTCAACTAGCTTATACAAGTGTATAAAAGGAAAGATAAACCTACGAATGAATTTATAAGTAAAATTTAAATAATAATCTGATGTACAGATTATTATCATCACAAAAAAATTATCTATGCTAACTTTTATAAAATCAAAAACCAAAATAAAAAATAATTCTATTCAGAACAAGATAAATCATTTATCTTGTTATTCCGGCGACAAAGCAGTCAAAGGGGGTTAAATTGGCAAGTATTCTTCTGCATCTATAAAATTTTAAGAAGCAGTGAAGACTGGGAAATTTAAATAAAGAAATCAGTAAACATAAATGAACCATCAAAAGAAAATCTCTAAGAGGAAATAATATAGAAAAAAAATTGTACACCAAGAAAATTTAAAATGAGCATCTTACTGTGTTTCTTATTTACAAGCAGCTGATATGAAACAACTATACTTTAACAGTAAAAAATAATACATATATGGAACTAACTAAAGATTTCTGTGCCTAAATTAAGCAGCGAGACTGCGATAATGATTACAACTGTAAAAACAAAATTCGTATGAATAAATCAGACAGAATATAAGGGGGAAAGTTAGCGGAAAATGATAAAAAAGGCATTATATACTTCTAGGAATGAATATTTTTGCAAATATGTAAACCGAAATACAATAGCGTTTGCAAAAACTCACAAAATAATTTCAATACTCATTAAATGGGATCAAAGAGAGAGAGAGAATCCGATTTCAATTCCAAGTTTTTATATTGAAAAAAAAAAAAAAAAACAGCAACAAATAAATATTTTAAACAAAAATTTTAGAAACAAAAAGACAATTTTGTACTACTGTAATTTTCATTTATTAATTACATATAATTTTTAAATACTTTAGCAGAATTACAATTGAAACAAACCATATTTACAATATTTATAGTAAAATGCAAACACTATATTCATATATTAAATTCAATAACACATTGAAAATGGTTAATGACCTTAAAAATTGTCTATAATACAGTGTTTTCACAACTAGGTTGCAAATTAAATTTGTTTTTAAATGTTTCCTTTGAAAGGTTGAAAATATGTATAATTCAACAATTCATAACATTTGTTAGTTTGTAACCACTTCTTAAAAATAGAAAAACCCACACTTGCTGGTTGATCTTCAATATTTGGAATTACGATCCAATCCAATGTATCAGCTAGTAATCTTGAACATCCTTGAAGTTAAATGCACACTCTGAAATTGATGCAGACCAGTTCCTTTATAATGCTTTTTTTTTCTTTTCAAGAAAACAAACATTGTTTATTGTTTGATACATTACTTCACAGTTGTTCCTTCAGAATATGAAGTCAGCCAGTAATGTGTGGGTTTGTGTAACTAAATCCTTGAAATTGTTCTTGATCCATAGATTCCAAGATTTGATCATCAACAGGACTTAGACTGGCAGAATCAGTAGTATAATAACTATCAAAATTTCTTGTATCATATTCACTTGACTGCAAGAAAATTTAAAATGCATTATTAGGCTGTGTATAGCATTGTATAAACAAAATTTCAATTTCAGGCATTCATTTAGTTCTGGACAATTAAGCCATCTTTGGATTTGGAAGCCATCTTTATAGATTTTTGATAAAAGAACTATGCAAGAGACTTCAATTTTCAAGTTAAAACCCACTCTATTCTTGCATAACTAAATGCATTACATAATAAAAGAATAAAAATTACTTTTTTAATATCGGTATTTTATTATTATAATTTATGTATACCAGTTTTGATTGTGAAAGTTTTATATAATATCAAAAGAGATGAATTTACAACATATATTGGAGAAAAGATCAAACAAATATAAATATTCTCCAGATATTACACAATTTGTAACAAGAAATCATTACATCATTTCATTGCAATAACTATGGCCATTATTTGTAAAAATTAGTATAGCAGATTAAATAATTATGTAAAATAACCTTAAAGACAGCTTTCAAAAGACAAGCAAAAGCAACCATCCGTTCAACGATCAAATTATGATATTAAAGCACTCCTTGAAGGAAGAAACAATATAATAGAATTTTTATAAATATTGTACATTAATTGGCACAATCTCCAGAAGTAGGCAGAAGAATTATTATCTTTTTAGAGCAAAATGCTCAATGACATAGTTATATAACATCTTAACGGTATTGCCCGCCATTCAAAATAACGGAAAACATAACACTAAAAAACGCAGTGAATCTAAGGATATCGTAACATTATCTTCTGCCAATAGGATAAACCTATTTTAATACTCAAACATTTAGTATCAAATTAATTTCTCAAAAGTTAATTAAAATTATATAAGCTTCTTTATGTAAAAATCACTATATGGAAAATTTAAAGTTTAGACAAAGTGAAGTTATAGAAAGTAATTTATCTTTCATAAATAAATAATTATGAAAATTTAAGATTTTAACCTTTTCAATTTTTTACTTTACTTCATACAACTATTAAAAGCAGCAAGAATAAGTTACACGCAGTTAATGAAAGCATTCAAATTATTGCTCGCTGATATAGAAATAAATGCACAGATATTATGAAGAACATATATATGTATATAAACTGTATTTGATACCTTTCAGTTTTTCATAATTTTAAATGTATTATGTTACAAAGGTTTATTTTTGTTATTTTGCTCTTTTTAGTTATTTTACAAAAAGGAAAAAAAATCGCGATTTTAGATGCCTTATTTTTAAAAATTCTATTCTATATTCCTTTCATATATACAGACGGTTTTTTATTTTCTTATTTTTAAAAACAATTTTTTCATGTTTAATATATATGTAATATTAATCCTTAAATTTAAAGAATTGTATTAATAGAATTTTCATCTATTGTGACAAATCATGTTTCGATGCTAACACAAAGAAATTGCATTTAATTGGCCAGCTATATGATATGAATGCTAGAAACTAATATATTTTTCCCAAAGCTAAAAATAATTTCATAAGCTAAGATTTACGACATAATAGTGATTTTATTATTCTTTACAAATACAACCATGAAATACTTTCAAGTTGATTAGACAAAGTATCTACAAAATTGCACAGGACTAAATGCATTGCCGATATTTATTTTATTGAACTAAAAATTTTAAGACCATTGAAAGATTTTCATTTTGTTATTTAATAAGATGAAATTGTACAAAATTTAAACTGGGTTTCCAAGAAGATTTGACAGCTTACGTGAAATAATTTTAAATTTAAAAAAAAAATCCGTGCAGTAGTTTTATAAATCTCAATTAAGCAGTTTCTAAATTTAAAATTTCGAATTACAGCACCAATGAAAAATGGGTGCTTTTGTCTCCTATATGCAAACTGGGGTTAAGATATATGGACCCAAAAATACTTCAATAACTATATTTAATATGCACTATTTTTATAACTCTTGGAATTTTAATCTTTTGGAAAAACAAAAATAAAAAAGTTAAAAATAACAATTATTTTACAAAAATATTCAAAAGTTTGAAATGATAGAAATCAAAGGAAACTATTATAATGAAACTGATGTCAATTAAAATGATAAAACAAAAAAAAAGATAATAGGTCAGCATTTGATATCTCATATTTACCACAGTTGGCTTGAATGGAGCTGGTATTTCTTTTCTCTCCAATTTATCCCAATTAATTGTACTGAAAAATGGATGGTCCTTAATATCACCTGTAGGATTTGATGGCATTCCCAATCTCTTCACAGGTGATTTTAGCAGTAGCTAGAATAACAATTCCTAATTTAGATACAAAGGCACAGGCAAAGAAATTGTTAGCTTTTATAAAGAAAATTTAAGAAAACTTATTAAATTGAAATTTGATTACTGTGAACCGTTTATACAAGATGGAAATTCTGAATTCATGTTTCTTTCTCCAGCAATTATCTCTTGTTCAGTTAAGTTAAGAAGTTTTATAATTACAATTATCATACAAAAAGAGTATTTTTTATTTAAACAAATTATATAGTTTCATTCAATAATATATTGTTCAGTATTTTCTAAACGCCAAATTTTTTCCAAGTAGATTAAAACATAGATGTTATGTGGCGTAAAAGTAAATAATTCACTTTTCAGAATTAATTATCAATTCTTTAGAGAGCTAACACTAGAATATATTTTAAACTAATATTTTAAATTTTTGGCATATTTTCAAGATGTATTATTCAAAAATAAACAATACAAAAATAATTTTTCATGCCCAATTTCTGTAATGAAAAGGTGGTAATGCATTTAGAATTTTGAAAACTCTTTCAAATATGAAAAGTCAAATGCACGTCACAAATTTATGAAAGTAGAATAATGTGAATGCTCTATTTCATTCCATAGGATTCATATCAATAATCTAAGTTTAAAAAAATCCTCATTCAGTATTTAAAATTGCCGATTTAAACATTATATTAATTATCGAAAACTTAGAAATTAGGAAAATGCCATCATCAGATACATGCACTGAAAAGAAAACTTAAATAAAAGTCATTGCAAAAGCAAAAAAAAAAAAAAAAAAAAAATCATTCACTAAGTGTACATAAAATATAATGCATATAAAAATTGTTCAATATATATATTATATGAATATCAAAATATTTAAAAACAAAGAATAAAAAGATATCTTTAATATATATAAGAGTTTAGAGATATAAAGAGTTTAACATGAAAATTTCCTATTTATTATATCATGCCTAAATTTTATGGTATTTCGAAATTACAATATAGAAATATTTATAATTATTAAACTGATATGAAAAAACACTCTTCATAAATAGTAAGTGTAGAAAGCTACCATAGAAATATTTAAGCCATTTCCTCTTTTAATTTTTTCCTAACTTTCACATTACATTTAAGCAATCTGTCTATATTTTATGAATATGATTCTCATTCTATTCTTAATAAAAACTTGAAAAAAATTAAGTCAAAATATTTTACAAGAAATTTTTATTATATACAAATATTTGCAACTATCAACTATATCACTATACATTCCCTCAATGTTGTTTTAAAACCCCAATGTATATAAAAAGAGTCATTTACATGACGATTTAAAAACAATGTGTAGGAATTTGTCCTACAATCTTATATAAGAGAAGGCTCCACAAAATTAATAAACCTAATTGCATAAGTACAAATGCAATATATATATTTTTTCACTACTAACATTGATGAATAAACTGAAGTTAAAGCTGGTAATCAATTCGATACATGGTAAATGACTGTCTGTAACAATTTATAGTCTTGAAATACATTACTCTCAAATAACATGCATAAAAATTCCATGAATATAAAAAATTAACTAATATTTAAATAAATATTATGCAAATACTTATAAACAAAGCATAATATAATTTCAGAAGCAAATCAAACCTTTAAAAACAATATTTCAAACCAGAAATTTTATGAACATGGTAATGTTGCTTTGTCTTAAAATTTAATAAAAAGGATTTAAGAAACTTCAGGCAAATTATCGTTAGATTAGCTTTAATTATTAATATTTAAAATTATTATTAGACGCACTTTTGTGTGATGAGATGAATCTACGCATAAATAAAAGGAAAGTTTCTAGGGGTTCTAAAATTTTAATCTGAATAATTAATAAAATATAAGCAACATTTGAGTATCTACGTAAAAACAGATCTTTAAACAGAAGATTTTGCATTTTGAGCACTATTCCTTTCAAGAACGAATATTTGATATTAAAAACCGATTTATAATTTGTATAAAGGGACTTTTCAAAATTACAACCAGTCACCCCATTACCACAGAATTAAGTCTTATAAACAGGATTACTGTGACTGGCTGTTATGCTAATTAACTATTCAAATTTTTGCAAAAGAAAACAAAGGCAACAAAAGTTTAAAGAATCTTCAAACTGTTGGTAAAAAAGTAGAAACATTTCCCATCATTTCTTTTTTGCCTAAAGACACTATGATCAAGAAAAGAATAGAGGATCTTGTATTTAATTCAACACACACAAAACTATAATAAATTATGGAGAAGCATATACATGCACAAATATAAATAAAAAGTAAACAACTGAGCCATAAAACATGATACTACTATTTCAAGTGTTGCTGTTATTAATGGAGTGTTCACAGGTGGTATTGTGTTTCATTAAAAGTCTTAATCCACAGTGTATATGTATGGACATGTTAAATAAATAGAAATATTATACAAAAGTAAGTTTAATGATAGTAAGTGGAATACTATTTCACTTCATTAAGGAAAATTTATATTTTAAAAAGGTTGAATTTCAATTTTATGACAATGACTTACAGTGAAAGGGAAAGAAAATTTTTCGAAATTTGACAAAGTTAGCATTCTTGATTGTTTAGAAAGCTATTTGTATAAATAAATATGAAGCACAGAATATATAGCTTAGAATGTGTACGCAATGTTATATATATTACATTTTCAAGGATATTTTTTGCATCCTTTGTTAGAAAATGAGGATAAGCTGGTTCCTCATGACATATGCTCCAATATAATTCATCTTCATCTGTACCAACAAAAGGTGATCTTCCTGCTAGCATTTCGAATAAGAGAACTCCCAGTGACCACCAATCAACGGACTGATTATAAGTTTGACCCAAAATAATCTAAGAAAAGGAAATGAAAATTTCATTTAATGAACAAAGAATTGTACTAATGTCTATATTTATAAATAAAAAAAAATCAGCAAACAGATAAAAAAAGTTCCAGGTGGAAATCCCACTTATATAAGAAATAAAATGATTTTAAAAACACCATGTTAGAAGTATACTATTATTATTATTTTTGGAAATTAATGCAAATGTATTGCTGGTACAAGATTCATTTCCTACAGAAGTTAATATGAAAATATACTTAATATTTAGAAAGCTAAAAACAGAAGTAGAAAAAAATTTATAATATGGTTGTCAGGAAACCAAGTAGAACAAATAATTTGTATTCAAACTTTAGCTATACATTTATCTTTTATTCAAAGTTAAATGTTAATTTTTATAATAGAAATGTTTAAATTATGTTTTTTTTAAATTCCTAAGGCAATCCATGTTAATAATTAATTAACATTAACTGTACAGTTTAATAACCTTTATGTAACCCCCCCCCCAAAAAAAAAAGATTATAATGAAGAAAACCATTATATAATTGGCGTTGCTATCAGTCAACCCACCTCTGGAGCAATGTAGTCAGGAGTACCACAGAATGTTGATGTCTTATTGTCAAGCATGCCCGTTCTACACATGCCAAAATCAACAAGATGCACATGTCCTTCCATATCAAGCAAGATGTTGTCCAATTTGATATCTCTAAAAGCATGCAAATTGATAGGGATGTTAAAAAATAAAGCAACGTTCACAGCAGTTTCTACAGAATTCATGCAATTTGTTAAATCATGCACTGATGTGAAATACGAATATCGCAGCATCTAAGAAGTTCAAATAAGCATAACAAGTTTGAATAGACTGAACAATTTAGTCTTTGAAAGATTTTGAATAAGTCGACATATTTCATTAAACACAGAAACGCATGAAAAAGAGAATTAAGCTTAAAACATGCAATACTACAGCTTATTCATGAATGAGGTATGAAAATAACTAATAAAATTAATCAGTCTATTCTAAAAGAACTGAATAAGTATTAAGTAGATTCAGACTGCCTTACCCTCATTATATGAAGGGTATGGTTCGATCTTCATTTAAAAAATAGTATTATAACTTAAATGGCTTGTAAGATAAATCTTCGACTAAGTGAGTATTTGTTATTCGATAATGAGAGAAATGCGGTTGCTATTATCAGCAAATGAAAAGGAGAGGGAAAGCAAGGGATATATTATTAGCAAACTCTAAAGTTTTGAAGAAGTGAAGAAAAAACAAAAAAAACCTGAAGTCAATGATAAAATAAATCGTGTTGTTTAAATGAATTTTATAATAATTTAAATTAGTGTTATTATAGAAGATCCTGCCTTTAATAATTTACCTTTAAAATGAACAAATGAAAAACATTCCTAAAACGAAGACCAAGGCTTAAAGTATTAATTCAAAAAACGAAGTGTTCATTAATTCAGCAAATCAAATTCTACAATTCAAAAGCAAAATACAGCCCTGTTTAACATTATATATATATATAAAGAAATATTGCTATATGGAGGAATTAAGTATAATCAAATTTACTGTTTAAGCACTTCAGTTTGATACACCTGTAATCCTGCGATGACGATTGAAACAAGATTTTAACGCAATCTTCACATAATACAACGCACGCAAAAACACTTTAAAAAATTAAATACTTCCATTTTATCTTTTCATCTCTAAAAACAGTTACATTGTTCTAGATAGGAAAAATGAATTATGAAAAACAACCATTTTATCAACATTGCGTACATGCATTTAAATCTAAAAGCACAAGTTCTAAATTTCTAATAATCATGACCAATAACTAAATTTATTACAACCAAAATACAATTACAATATGTTGCAGATACTTGAGATGACGAAGTATTTACATATACATGCAAAACAAAATGCTACATCATGCATCAAGATATATAAAAAAAGAAGCAAACAAGCAATGAAATAACTACAAATTTGAATAATTATTTAAAAATAATTCGTCAAAGTTATTTAAAAACTCAAGCTGGAAAAACGTCTAGTAAATATTTTTATTCAAGCACCATTCTGCTGGTCATTTTGCACTATCTTACAAATGCAGAAGCAAGAATTTCAGGCTTTTCAACGTGCAAGCTTTTAACACGTATATACAGAACATACTTCTGGGGCAATGTAGGTTGGTGTTCCACAGAAATTAGAAGGCATCGTTTCCTCATTATAAACACGACACTGACACATTCCAAAATCCACAAGACGAATGTGGCCATCCTTGTCCAGAACAACGTTATCCAATTTGATGTCTCTGAAATCATAATGGTTCTTTTTCTAGCACACTTTCTGGAGTCGTGATTTGAATGATTTGGTAAAACTGGTCCACGTAAAAGGACCAAAGAAAGAAAATCAAACACTCTCAAAGTTAGTAGATTTTTTAAGCTATTAAATACCTCTGTCAATTTTCTAAAAAAATTGACAATTTTCCTTTTATTAAATTAATGAATTTTTTTTTTCTGTTTTATATATAATACTAAGCCAAAATAGTGTAGAAATTAATCCTAAAGCGATAATAACTGATTCCTTACCTGTACACTATGCCTCTTTTATGTAAGAATTTTAATGCACTAACGATTTCTGCAGCATAAAACCTACAAGAAAAAGAAAAAAAAGTAATTAGGAGTTGACATGATTGAAAGTAATATGGAATTCATCATTTTCGTTGTAGATCAATCAATATACTTAAACTATTTGATTTTGATAATTAATATTTTTTATAATTAAAATTTACTAATTACTTTTCACTGACGTATCACAATCCAAACATAGCAATGAATAAGGTATTCATAATGTCAATAACAAATTTTTTTAAAAAAAAGTATATTTATCTCCATTTGCTTAATTCAATAAAACAATAACAATAAGGCAAGGGGAAGATTAAAAACAAATATGAACAAAATATGTCTTAATAGAAAACAATGAATTTTTCTTTTCAGAATTAAACGATTACAAATAAAAAAAAAAGACATTTAAAAGACACACACACACACAAAAAAAAAAAGACATTTGACATTTTCATTTTATAATACATGTACGTAGATTCTGACTTGTTGCTGTACACGAGACGAAAAAGCCAATTGTAATTATTTCAATCAAGTCTGAAATAATTATATATATATTAGATTAAGACTGTTAACTTTTGATTTAGACAAAAAGGCGGGGGGGGGGGGAGGAAGGGTGCAATGCTTTGAGATTTTTATAGTTGAAGAATTTAAATAATATTTGCCAATCCAAGTCTAGTAGCGGACTTAGACTGCAATTCATGAATACCATAAATAGATACTATGATAAAACTAAATCATGTATTTTAGAAAAAAACAATGATATCCCATCTTTTAAGGAAAGCAACAACCAAACAATTAATTCCAATAATTTTCATCTCATTCGCTGCCAAATTCGTATAAAACTTCATTTTGATGCTTTTTGTCTAATTAGACCATATATATGTTTTGAAAATACACTAGGAATGTTTGGGAACAGAGCTAAGTCAATCGATATCCTTACTCATATCAATAGGAAAGATGTATTACTTCCACAAATTTAACGAGTACCAGACAGGTGTATGCAAGGGCAGTTTCTCAAAAAGGCAATTTCACAGGGAACTTGACATCTTGAGATTTTTTTGGCATTTTCAGGGAAATATAATTTAATGCTTTTATATTAGGGATAAGTATTAAAAGTGCATATTCAAAATAACTTAAGTATAGTTTCGGAAAATTAGTCTCCAATTTTTTTTCCATGTCTCAACTCAAAACATGGTATGTTAATATTTAGAAAGTGTTAAAAAAGTTTTGTAACTTTTATTTCACCATTTTGTTCAAATTTTTCATACTAATCTTAATTTTTTTAGGTATTGAAACCAATACTTCCAAAAGGCAACAGCAATTAAATATCTAATTATATCAATTTATCGTAACAAAAAAATTGCTTATATATATCGCCATCAATTAAAGATGTATAATTCTGGATTTTGAAAGGGAAATTGCCTAAAAGGATCTTAATCAGGATGTACACGTTTGATCCAGGCAGATTTGGTTTGAAACTCGCACCTCTCGGTTTCCGATGCCTATTCAACTGAAAATTTCCATAGATATGTAGTAAAAAAGAACAGTGCTACAGTTCTATTCCTTCGTATTTAGTTTATTGGGGAGTTATATTAATGTTCCTCTTGGAAGTAACAGATGAGAGATTTCTCCATATTTGGAGAAAGAGATCAAAGTCAAACATTCTGATCTTGGAAATATGGATAAACAAAGCAGCAAAACTTGTTGCTACTTGCCGAAGGTCTTAAAAATTAATAATGCCTTGAGGATTCAAAGTTGATTTTTCAATATCTTGTAATATTAACTAAGCCAAAGAATGCTGAATAAAAACATTTTTTTTTTGTTATTCACTGCTTCATTCTTTTACGTATAGAGCAAACAAATTTGTGTGTAACACTAAATAAAATAAAAAAAATTACACACAAAAAAATAATTTTCTGTCATAAATATATTTATGCAAGTAGAAATAAATTAGTATCATATTACACAAAATATGAGGCATGCAAATTTTTAATTAATTTTCTCTTTTTTTTCTTGTTCTCAATTCATTGACTATTACATGCTATTTAATTTCTATTATATGAGAAAAATACAGTAAGAAAAAAAAAGATATAGAGCCTATAGATTGGCAGAAAAATTAAATACATTATCCAAATGTATATTTAAAATTAGATAGCATTAAAAACAGAACGTAAGATTTTGTTGCAATATTTTTTTCCAAAATTTAACAGAAGAATGTTCCATTCCATTCAAGAAATATTTTGTCTATTTTCCTTGTAGTAATTTAATTTCGCAAAACTTACATTTTCTTCACTAACTTAAATAATTATTTACGAAGTTATAAAAGCATATAATCCAGAACATGAGAAAAGTAGATACTTATATTATTAATTTATCAAAAGTATCTTCAAATTTCAAACATTGTTAATGGTTAAAACATTTTGAAATTAAATCAAACAGCCATAAAATTATCATAAAATAAACTTACATTGCTCTCTTCGTATCAAACTGTCTCTCCTCTTGAATGTGGAACATCAAATCTCCTCCATTTAAATATTCCATGACGAAGAACAGATAGCTCTAAAATAAAACATTTAAAAAATTTATAATGATAAAGTATTCCAAAATTCATATATGCCACCAATTAGATATTGGAACGATTGACGCATTCAACATACCTTAGTTTGAAATGTGCAGTACAGTTTGCACATATATGGGTGTTGAGTTCCTAATGCTAAAACTCTCCTTTCAATCATAGTACTTTCCACATCATCATCTTCTAAAACAACATCTTTCTTTAAGCATTTTATTGCAAAATACATGTCATGCCCTTTCAGTTCAGCAAGCAGCACCTATTTGAAAGAAGTAATTTAATTTACTTTCCCACTGTGTATGTTTGGTTCTTTGCATTTTCAAATAAAATTCTGAGTTTTATGAACTTATAGCCGATACATTTATGTATCAAATGTAGAATCAATAGTATTGTTGAAACACTTCATTGCCAAACATGAATGTTCACAAAACTGTTCAGTTTTAACAACTATCTTATAACTTTAAACGAGCAATTCTTTATATTTTATTACTTTATATGATATATATTTCATGTAACTCGGAAACGGCTCTAACGATTTGGATCAAGCTCTAGCGATTTGGATATTAAGATAAAGTTTTGCTTTTCAAGTTTATCTATATCGGTGTCTTTCCTGAAAGAGCCATTTCCTATCTGTTCTCGTGCTGACAATGTCGTATAGCGCCATCTCGTAAATTTTTCTGGTACTTGCGTTGTTGCTGTGATGATAACCTATTGGTACCACAAAATTTTGCGAGAGGGCGCTGATGGATGTGAGATGAGGTAAGATTGAAAAATATTCATATGTAATCAGTATGCGATTCGTATCTAAATATTTTCTCTCGAAAAAAACAACAACACAATTTTACAAAAAAACACCGGTCTCCCAGATATTTATAAATAATAGCCGGTGCTTGGCGATTAAGGAGCAAAATCGGTATTTAAAATTGCTCTTCACATCAATTATCTGGTCGCATGTTCTAGTTCCAGTAGGCGTTTGGATGCTGTACTCAAATAATTATTAGATTAATTATAACTTAGTAGTCTGTTAGAAATAAATTTAACAAAATTGCTATAGGACACTTTTACATAATTATTATTATGAATGCTGTTTCTTATAGAAAATTAGAGCTGCATTGGATTTGGTAAACCTCAATAAGCGTATATAGCACTTCCTTAAACTCTGTTCATTCAGCCAAATGGACCATCAATGGAATAGCCGGCGTCCTGGCATAGGGGTAGCGCGTCTTCCTCGTGATCTGGGCGTCCCGGGTTCGAGTCCCGGTTTGGGCATGGTTGTTCTTTCTGTGAGATGTGTGAATGTGCCCTCCTGTAAAAAGGGGTTGTGCAAGCGAATGAGTGATGCGTGAGTAGCTAAGTCGTACTCTTGGCCCTAGTTGGCGCTACTATAGAAACAAGAGACGCTCCCCCCAGGCTTAACACTAAAGCTACCACGAGCCGGTCAAATGACCGCTTCCAATGGCAATTCCAATGTATCGGTGAAATGCCGGTAGGTTTAGTGTTAAATCGGCTGTCTCTGAACAGCGGGGCTTGTCCGTGGCAAGTGCCATAATTACAAACAAACAAACAAACAAATCAATGGAATAAGAATGAAGGAAAGAAAGGATGCTTGGACTAATTGTCAATTCGCGGATTATAAGATGCCCATATTTTAGGATTTTAAGTAATGAAATCGTTTCAAAGAAATACGATTGCCATTTATTTCTTCTAAAACTATTCAAAATTTTTAAAATAAGCATACATCAGATAAATATTAAAATAAATGATTTTTTCAAAAAGATTTTAATTTATGAAATTTTGATGCATAAAGAAATATTTAAGTTAGATTACTATGCTTATTTGTTAATAACTGAAATACACTAGTTGGAAATTGATTAGGTCCTTTAAATTAAGCTGTGCTCCTAAAGTTTCAGTTCAGACATTTTATGCATTTGTACATATTAAAACAATTCAAAAGTGTAATTTTTGTTATGCTAGTCGGCTAAAAGACTCTCAAGGTGTCAATAACAAGTGGTACTGCATCTTTTATATCAAAAAGTTTTATTAAATTGAAAAAAAATGAATACGCGTTTATTTTTTTCATCAAAATTATCGAATTCTATCATTTTTTTTTAAAATCTGTCTTATATACTTGTTTTTAAAAAAAAAGTAAATCTTCATTTTAAATAAAATATAGTGCATTTTCTGTCAAGCAAGTCTCGTCAACTACATTTTTAGTGTTAGCACAATAAAGCAATACTTTTATATTTAAATGCATCATAAAGAGAATTCGACGAAGTAAATATCAGTATAAATAATTAACATATTTGTTTTAGAGATCATAATTTAAGAGCCTCAAAACCTGATTTTTAACCTATGGTGAAGTTTATCAGAAAATTATTTTTTTTCTCTGAAGGAATAAACATTATGAACATTAGTTATTCGTATGATATCAAACTAATTTATATTACTTTAGCCGCCTTTGTCCACCAGCTTGTTAGTTCATATTATTTACTTTTTAGGCTGTTAAACAATTATCATGGAATGCATTTTTTTAAAAATTTCACCTTTTTATTTGATGAGACTGATAAACATTATTTTAATTGAATCAGTCTACAACAAATTACTATTTGTTCAAATTAACCCTCTATGGGTCGAATTATTTTTCTCAAATTAAAAATTACCTAACAAAAAAAATCATCAATTATAAACTTATATATATACAGATTAATAAAAAAATGTACCAGTTTTACTATAATGAATTCGCTTACAAAATAACAATGGCTTACAATATTCGCACTTCTGTGCTTAAAACTGTACGCTGCATTTGGAACATTTTATTTTCGAAACTTCTTTACATCTTGATTTTCACTGGCTAATGAGCGACCTATAATATTTTTAGCTATTTTTTTTTTCATTTTTTACTGAAAGTATTGCACTCTATCTTTTTCTTTCTTCTTTTGTTTGCTTATCTACAAAAGTTGGAACAGGGCTCCGTTTTTTCCTATCGATTCCTTTATGATCTTCACTTAGACAAGATATAGCGTCAGTTTTAATTTCAAATGAATATTGCCGCTAGGTGTTTTTAATACGCGATAAACTATAACGTTTAATGAAGAAACTGAAACGTTTGTATGACGGTTTGTTTATATTTTGACTGCTGCTACTCAACAATGAGCAATAATAAAATTTTTTGTACCACGTAAGTATATATAGCAAAATAATCTAACTTAAAGGTGATTAAGATACTCCATTAGAAAATCACACTTAAATTCAGTAGTAAAAATGAAAATGACTAAAAAGTGAATTCAAATTATTTTTAATGGAAGATAAAAACCCTAAATACATTTAAATGCTCATATGAGAATTGAAGAAACTGGTCATGTTTCGCATAGCTAAATTAAATCAGAAGAAATTCACGGGTAAAAAAACGTAGAAGCACAACTACTTTTTACATTTTATTTTTATTCGATGCTATCAGGGGCTAAACAATTTTATTACACTCTTTTCGACAACCATAAATCAGTTCTAAACGCTAACACAAGGAAATTTCAAAACTAAAAGTTATTAAAATATGCATAAAATATAGAAGATAATACACAAGATAAATGTATTGTGCATAAAGTGTATATAAAATAAATTTACTTAAGTGCAGAAATATGAATGCGCATCCTCTTTCAACAACTCTAAAATTATTTTAGAACATCAAAAAATAATTTTTTTTCTGCAACTCTAAAAAATAGGGTATACCTCTTATACCCTATTTTTTAATTATCGCCTCCTTAATATCGAAAGCAAGAGGAAACAACACGCAATAAAGAGAAAATCAGGTCATGATATTTTTTTTTCAATAAGAAAATCAGGACTGCACCTTCATCAATAATTGACCAAGTTGGCTCAGTAACAAGGATTGAGTGATGTGGGTGGCTGCTGTGCGAAGCACTTTTTGAGTGATCAGACGAAGAAGAAGCAAGAAAAAAAAGGAACCATTGTAGAACTTCTGACGTAACTACTTTCAGAAATAGCTTCACGTTTGACGTTTAAGTTTTTAATAACTTTGCGAGAAAAGTCACACAACGCTTTAAACAAACTTCTGCAATTCAGCAAACAATGCTTTTTAGAGAC
>JAPMOR010038835.1:662112-698540 GCA_026543865.1 Argiope aurantia | reverse complement strand
CCTGTAAAAAAACGTTCAAGATAATGCGATTGCCATTTAACTCCACACTAAGCAGTGAATTATATTTGCATCACAATTATTTACTGTATTTCAATTGAATTTAAATAATTTAATAGCCATTTAATAAAATTATTATATTTTTGATCTCAAAAAAGAATTTTAGCAAATAAATATTTAAATAATTATTTAATAAAAATTAATTAAAAACAGTAATATAGTAGGTGCCTCTTTATGTGATCATTTTGTGATTTAAGAATTTTTATAACATTAACTGGTTGATAACAAGAACTGATTTGAGTAAAATCCTCATAATTATCAATTTCTTATCGCAAGCAAAGGGGAAAGGAGTGCCCTAGGCTACCTATATATTTTTTCAAAAGAAATTAAAAATATTCTAGAATTGCTGTTCATTGATAATTATTCCTTAAATATTAACATATATTGTGCATACCTGTAATTGCTTCTCTTTATTTAAATTTTGCTGAACGATGCTATCCGTAGGGTTTCAAAATATCAAAGTGTTTGAGTCATTCCGCCACTCACTGGAGGGTTTGCTTCAACTCATTCGTCCCTCTCGAAACCATCATGCTTATTATTTGACCTTGCTCCCAAAAACCTCGCGAGTTTTCAAAATTTTATAAAGAATAAACTGTGAAATTTTCAGTTGCGTTGACTCATTTTAGGTAAACTTTTATGCTTGTTAAGAGCTTCAATTTTTCAAAAAAACCTTACACTGCGTAATTTTTAAAAATCATTATTTAGACGCGATGTTTGCAAATAAGTTCAGATATTTTTTAAACAAAGTGAACTGACACTGTTATGTTGCACGATAATAATATAATAAAAATTTGCAATCGGAAAAATAAACACTCTGAACTGCTAAAAACGCGGGATGCAATAGAAAATGGACTGATTGCCAACAAGCGGAAGGAGCAGCTGGAGGGTTAACATCATGGGCAGACTTTCAGTTTAAGATTTAGTTTTAAGTAATAATCTATTAATTAAAAAAAAATTCTAACATAACAATTAGAAACGGAAATTCGTAATTTTTGTATTGAAAAATGAGGGATTTGATGCTATTTTGGATCGCCGAATCGAGTAATCCAAATGAAATCGAAACTAATCCTTAAGTATTTAGGCTCTAAAATACGTAAAGTTTCAGGTGTGTTATTTCTAAGAATTATTCAAGGGTTCAGTCTGTACACAAAACGCAATACAAAGTTGCAAAGAAGTTCCCTAGAAACATTATTTTAAAATTATGCAAGATACACAATTAGTGAATGTTGGCATAGCATACCCTATTATTTAGTGATTTATAGCTTAGCATGTAAAAAAAAGCAGGGGAAAAATCTAGGGAATTTGATCAAACTGTTTTCCGAAGACTAAAGGACAGATGCAAGAGTTTGGTCCCAGAAAATCTGGAAGTTAAATATAGCCTTAATCACTTTGGCTGAAGTCTTCCAAATTTAGATGCCGTCCTTGGCATTCACCTTGTTTTCAAAAAAGAAACCAATAAAAGAGACATCCTTGTTATCAAAACTTTGATGTTTGAAACCTGACATTCTATTTATTCCGCAGAGGCAAGAACAAATGCGAAGAGATATAAATCTTTCACAACTAGGAGGACAAAGGAACCATAATTAAGCCTCGTTTGAAACATAAGGATTAGCCTTTAGAGGGATCACGACAAAGGGGAGCTTTCTAGAGTTACAAGTAGCTTTGTCGTTGTGAAATATCACTTATGATTAAATTAATATTTTTAATTATACGAAAATCATAGCAAGAAATAACGAGAGAAAATGAAATTGTTGAATAGCAAATCCATTAGAGATTTCCGAAATTTAAAATATCCGTTATTCGTGAATTTTCTTATTGACACAGATAAACTTTTAAACAAGTATACTTGTAACCCTTTGCACTCGGAAAAGTAATTCGATGCATAATTATTCACCTAATACAAGAGCTTGTTTATTGTTCCGAAAAATAAATACACATAATTGTTTTGAGTCGAAATTCTTTGAAAAATTAATCTACATCTTTTGATCATTCTGTAGGCGTTTTTAACAATCAAAATTGAAAAATAAATAAATAAAACGTCAAAATGATGCACCGTCTTGAATGGTGAGTGAGAGGTACCATCCGAGTGGAATGGGTTAATGAACAGCTGCGGAATTATATGAGTATCGATATTCAGGAATATCGAATCGGAATAATTTGAATTGACATTTAGGAAATTATAGAACAAGTTATTTTTTAAGCTGTTAAACAATTTATGAATATGCATAGTTCTATATTACAATTTTGGAATTTATCATTTATAGAATAGTTAACTGGATGCAGTAGAAATGAGCAGTTTTTAATTGCGACTAGATGAAGATATAATAAACTTTTAAATTTAAATTAGGACGCCCGGTAGATAGATGCACATTCAGTATGATAACAGACACGACAGAACTTTGGTGTAGAATTGAATCCTTTAGGCATAAACAATCTACATGAAAAAAACATAATGCCTACATTATACAACAATATATAGTTCCAATAAAATTATATTGTCATGAACCAAAACATTTGCTTATTTTACAGGGATCACGACAAAGGGGAGCTTTCTAGAATTACACGTAGCCTTGTCGTCGTGAAAAATAACTGATGATTAAATTGATACGATTTTCGTATAATCAAAAATATTAAAAACTATCGAGAAAAATAGAAATCGGTGAAGAGCAAATCCAATACTGATTACCGAAATTTAAAATATCCATTATTCGTTAATTTTTACCTTGACACATATAGTTTTAAACAAGTATATATTTTTAATGAACAGCTCCGAAATTATATGAGTATCGATATTTAGGAATATCAAGTTGGAATTATTTGAACTGATATTTAGCAAATGACAGAACAAGTTACCTTTTAAGCTGTTAAACAATTTACCTGTGCATGCATTCTGTTTTTGTAAAAAGAATAATTAAATATCACCAAAAATTTCATTCAAAGAAAAAAAAAAGATGCAAAAGAAATCAAAATTATGGAAATGTCGCTAACAAAGTTCAATCGAGTGTTCTAATAGGCTTAAACGTCGCTTAATAAATGATTGCTATGACTTGCCTCTGGAAATTGATATTTATATCTTCTAAAACTATTACCTCGCAAAAATGGTTTTTGCATTATCTTGAAATTAAAAAAAATTACCTTTTTGATTATACCAATTTCATTTATATGCAAGTTTTTAAATATGTGGTACACAGTCTGTTTTAAATGTTATGATTAAATTCAAACTCATCTATCGAAAAGCAATCAATTGTGTGCTTTTGTCAGCCCCCGACTTAGCCTAATTGTGGCCTGGGGCAAAAAAATTCTTTGCCCCCCCTCTATATTTACGAAATATAGAATTTCCGTAATAAATCTAAAATAGATTTTTTTTGTGTGTATGTGTTCATACAATAGATTAATGAAGACGCTAACATAAAACTGACGGATTTTACACTGTATAGATATTTTGTTTAAAAAAGTTCATTAAAAAAGCAATTAATAAACTTTTTATTCGATTTGGCAAATTAAATAATCTAGGCGAACAAGTTGCCAAAGGTGGCTATTCCGTAAATATTGTATCTATGCTTAAATATTTTTTAATGTAATTTTAAAGCTACGTTTCTTGGTCGAAGCGAAAATATTTTACTCTTTTTTTTTTCTTTCTTTTTTAAATCTCATGTTAAGTCACTTGATGGAAATGCTGAATATTGTCCAGAATATAGAATCGGAACAGTTTTAAAAGGAATAGAAATTTAGTAATATCAAAGAAAATTAACAATTTGATATCAAGGAAGTGCAACAGCAGGTGCAGACAAAAATAATAATAACACACACACACACACACACACACACACACAAAATGCTTTCCATCTGAACAAATTATTTAAAAACACCAAAACATTTCCGTCAATTTAAATATGCTATATAATTAATCCCAAATCTTTATTCCATTTAACTACCATCATTGGAATGTTTAATATACAGGGCGGTTATAATTAAACTTCCCCTATAAACAACATCATACAATGCAAAGGGATGATCGGATTGCAACGAAATTTGGTGTATAAACAATACACAAGATGCGCTCACGGAATTTCGAAAAAAATTTAGTTCCAAAATGTCCACCCGAGAGTGCCTTTTCTGGAAAAACATTAAATTGAACACAATAAACACAACCAAACGGAATACAGAAACAAACAAACTTGTCATCGAACCATGTTAAGTAAAGGCAAGGAAAAAATAACTGTACATTTCAGTTTGTAGAAACAAGAACAGATTAGGACGAAATTGCACAAGAGGAGCAGTTATTAATCATGTCCAGGATGATGTAGGGTAAGGTGTTCCATGTGATCACCCTCGTTCATCTGCAAAATTTCAAGTCATGTGTTCAACAGCAGACCGTAACTGATCAGTTGTGATGCTTCGCACATAAAACATTATGAAATTCTTTAAGTCATTCAATGTCGCAACAAGATACCGTCATCATTACAGCCGGAAACATCGATATAAAACATGACAACGACTGCAAACGTTTCTTATCCCAACCTGTTTTGCATAAAGCTTCCTCTTCGCAAGCATGCATATTTTTACATTTTTACCCGTAGAATTGACAGCATTTCCCGGTTTTACATTTTATTATTCGTAATTCTTGTTCTGCATTGTTAATATTGTTTTTGTATATTAATAATATTGTTTAATATTGTTTTGTTTTAGACGTTTATTGCGTTAAATTGAATGTTTTTTTCGGAAAAGGCGCCCTCTGGTGGACATTTTGGAACTAAAAAAATTTTTTTTTCGAGATTTCTTGAGCGCATTTCATTTATAGCCTATATATCAAATTTCGCTCCAATCCGTTCGCATTGTAGGATGCTATTTATAGGGGAAGTTTAATTATAACCACCCTGTGTAATATATATATATATATTTGTTCCAGCAATCCACATAAAGTTTTGCAATGAAGCAAAAGGAATCAGTCCAAAGCAATTAAGTTTTGTTTATCAAGAAAAATAAATTTGAACACCGTTATCAACAAAATATTATTGAAATTTCAAGGTTTATGGAAGCTCTAGACCGTGAGAATTGTCTTTTGATAAAAGAAAAACAGCGTATATAATGAAGGATCATAATGTATGAAAATGTTGTACGACTCAAAATTAACAAAAATAGGGGATAGTAATAAAAATTACTCCCATTCTGTCACAAATATTTCAAAACTCATTTTTTTTTAGTAAAGCAGCAATGAAATATCGACGTTATTGCAAAATCAAGTAGTTTCATATTTTATGTAATATTTGAAAGCGTACATGAGTAATATACCACTTTTATGCATAGTTTTTAGCAGTATGTTTTCTCTTTCAATATTAGTATAAAGATTTGGGATTTTACCAGAAAACGCTTATTTATAATAATAGAATAGAATAAAATCGATTATGCGATATAAGTGTTTGATTAGACATTTCAATGATTTTAAGCTCAGGAGCACAGAGCTGAATGCCCTGAATTAAAAAGATTTTTTAGAAAAGTTCTTGCCAAATTCAGAAGAAATAAAGGTGACCACATTTATGTCAAATAATAATCCATATTTTCACACTGATAACAGCCTATCTCTCGAAGGTTTAAGGTTTCCAGATATTTTAATTTTTGTTTTGCCATAGCTAATATAGATTTAAAGCTGTACCTGCTAAATGTGAAACATACTTTCCAGTTTTGAAATCTTAACCCTTCAGTGCATTGTGTAGCCATCTGGCTACAAAGGTTTTATTTCCATTTATAAATTTCAAATGATTGTCCCAAAGGGTAACGATGAATATTTGGAAATACTTTGTTTAATGTTTTTTGATAAACATTTGTGGAAAAGAATGATATATTTATTATAATAGCGGTACTAGAATTTGATTTAAACTGAAAACTTGGGGAAATACTAGGACTGCTGTTGTATGAATAGTTCTATAATTAAAAACAATCAAAATATATATTTTTATGAAGCAAAAAAAAGTAAGTAAAAAGGGATTTTCATTTTTATTGCAGAATTGTTATAATGTGCTTTGTGTCACTGGGATATTGTTTAATTCATAATGTAACCATTTGGATTTTTAAAAAAAATTTCAAGAAAAAATACTTAAAATTAAAAAAAATAATAATTTTCTTGAAATATATGCAGCTCTTCAAGACATTTTTTTTGTAAAAAATTTTAAAAAAGTAATGCACTGTAGGGTTATGTAATCTACTAGGATTGTAAGTTAGCAATGCATGATTGTATAGCTTTTCCAAGCATTAATTATTTGATCTACATTTACAAATTATTTTGATCTACATTTACAGTATTTAACATATATTTATATATTTACAGTATTTGATATATATTTAGAAATAAATATTTAATTTTTTTCACATCCTTTTGTCCTTTATAAATTTTCTATTACATAACGTCTTTAATGTTTAAGCAGTCTTTAAAGCAATAAACCGAACGGAAGAAAAATCACGTTTTAAAAATACTCATATTAACACGTATATAAATTCAAATAAGGGCCATTATAACAAGGAAGAATTCGTGCTTTTATCTTTTAGAAATGAAACCTTTCTTTCACCTTTTAGAAATGAAAGAAAAAAACTCTTCACAATTAGAAAGTCGCTTCTTTTATTATGTTTCTCAGTATGACAAAACGACTTGCGTAATTTTGAGAACTCCTGATGTTTCATCTACAACTAAACAAAATTGTTGCATTTTTGAATTCTCGGTGACTTCACACAGATGCAGTCAGCAGGGGGCAGGGAATCATTACCAGTTTTTGTTGGGGAACTGCCAATGACTGATAACAATCGGATATTTCATTTGGAAAGAAAAACTAGCGGCAATTCTATTTTCCGACATTGCTTTCGCGGAAAAACAAATGACATATGTGATAATATTATAAATAGACACACAAGTAAATACATTTTATCCGAATTATCAAGATTTAAACCTGCAATGTGAGAAGGCTTTCGAGACTGCCAATGAAATATATAAAAAACCAATCATAGACCACCCAGGGATAAATTATTTCAAACCATAACCTTGTTACATTCTTAAAATATTATAAGACTAAGCGATAATAGTGAAATAAAATGCTTAGCATTATTTGAAATGTCTACAGAGATAATTTATTCGGAATTAAAATACTAACTGCAATGTAAGAAAGCTTTCGACACTGCCAATGAAACATCTAAAAAAATAATCATAGACCACCCTAGGATAAATTATTTCAAACAATAATATTATTTCATTCTTAAAATATTATAAAACTAAGCGATAATAGCGAAATAAAATGCTAAGCATTATTTGAAAGGACTGCAGAATTAATTTATTGGAAATTAAAATGCGAAGTTATTTAAATTGAATAAAACTAGATCATTATACATTTTCAGCTGCTAAAATCCATATATTTGTGCCACTTTAACCACTTTATTGCAGATAAGTTGTTCTTTCACAAGAATATAACGCTAACGTACGTGACACAGAAATTCAGCTTATTACTAATTGCCGAATGGCAACAGCCAAATATAAACAAAACATCATACGAATTTCAGAATGCTTCATTAATTGAAAAATTTACAACTATACTAATTCAAATGCTGAGGAATTGCAAAATATTATTAGATAGGTTATGGAGATAATTCCCCATGTCACAAAAGTGGAATTCAGTCAAAGTAAAGAAAATATGAAAGAAAAAAAAATGTACTTAAAAAGTTCTATCAAGTGCAAAAATAGGCTTAATATTGCCAGATAAGTAATCGTGGTAAGACGGTTATTAATATACGGTTTCTCGGCACGTCAAAAGTGTACCAATTGTCCAAAACACTCTAAAAGTCTGCAATCCTGTTTATATACAAAAAAATGCTAACAAACGGCCTTTGAAGTTGCAATAAGAATTGTCACAATTATATTTAGCGAGAAATGTCAATTTTGGTACTTTTGGTATTCATCTTGATACTCATATCTTCCAACACATTTATTTTATAAAAATGATTTTTGTATTATCTTAAGACTAAAAAAGTACGTTTATGATATAAATTTGGTTTTTGAAGAATTTCTCAACCAATTTTAATATTTTTTTTTATTCAATTTGATACAATATTTGAAACAATGTTTTTAAATGATATGATGGGATTCAAACTCTTCATCAAAACATCCAAATACGTGCTTTCGTCAATCATTCAATCCGTAGTAGGATTTTCACTTCCACTTTTATTTCGTAATATATACACTTTGTAATTTGCATTTAACTGTTTTAACAGAATTCATGTATTTTAGTCGTCTCAAATTACAAGGGTAACTATTTTTTTTTAAAGAAAAACATCCCATATTAATAATTAATAGCCTAAAAACCTAATAGTCTAGTCGAACAAACTGGTCGCCAAAGGCGGCTAGTAATGGAAATAATGAAATAAAAGAATAATGGAAATGTCATGTCACCGTGGATGAGAACTTTAAGACAGAAAAAAATATTAAGTAATCAATTGTAGTAACATACCCAGTCAATTATGAGAATCAATAAAAATAATGAAGCGTTGCAACAATAACAGATCAATAGCACAAACAAATTAAGGAATTGATGAAATGCGACTTATCAGTATCTAACTGCGTTGCGTAATTGTTGCAACCATTTTCAGAAATATTCTTGTAAACAATTAATTGGTTTGGCGTCACACATTCGCAACAAAAACGTTTCCGAAAACCTTAAATTAGTTTAATTGAGCTACTTAAATCCCCCGGTCATTAAATAACGATTAGACACAACAGATGACTTAACTCGTTTGTTGCTCGAGTCGACTAGATAAAAAGATATCTCCAAAAGAATGTTGGAACAGAATCCATAGGATCTTATACATAGGATTCTTATTTTAAATTGAGACTTACTTACGTTTTAAACTAATTTAAATTAGGATCAGTTAAGGAAGTTAGTCATATGTTGTCTTACCTTTCCAAAGCTGCCTTTGCCAAGCAATTTCAGAAACACAAAATCATCAATTTCGTACTTCCGGAACCTGAGTTTCTTAGGACCTTTAGGACTGTCATCAGTGGAGGAGGTGGAAATGGAGGTGGTTCTGGTCGACGTGGAGAATGATGACTTGATGGATGCGTTTGATTGGGTTCGAGTCGAGTTTTTGTCGTCTCGATCGGGAAGTTTATCTAAACTCATTTAAAACAACATTTATATTAAAGTAAGGAAAAAATAATTTAAAATACAAGAAGCTTTTATAGAACAAGTTATCACGAAGATATTAAACTAAAACTGCACTTTTTTTTTGTAAAAATTCAATAAAACACAAAAATATGGGAAAGTAGATATTCTGCGAATGCAACTTTGAAAGCTCATTCCGAGCTTATTTTTGCGTATCTTTTATAATGTTAAGTTTAGAATGTTGTTTTGTTTGTATGTTTAATATGTCTGGAATGTTTTCATGTATTTTTGCTATATATTCATCTCGTTAACTTAACAGTAATATTTTAAAATATGTCTCATTTTTTAAAAAAATTTGTCCTATAATTTTCCAGATTTATATGCATGCTCAGAGTTATTCAAATCTCGAATGCTTTGTAAATAAAAACTATTACAAAATTAATTCTGAGTACAAACTTTCTAGCGTTCTACTGATTTCTGACACTCAGAAAAGGGGGGAGGGTAGAGAATAATTCTAGTAATACTTCATTTTTCCACTTCGGTTTTCTTGCATATAATATACTATATATTTAACAGCATACAAAAGAGCATCCGAGTTGAATACAGTAGAGCTTTCATTAAAAAGGAATAGGTTCGCTTTGAATGTGGGGAAATTCGAATAATTAAATAAAATTCAGAAATTAGGTTAAAAAATTAGGACAAAGAAAAAAGATTAATTTATGAAATTAAGTTTAATAAACATAAGCCATAAAAAACTGTAAATACAATAAAATTCATGTAAAACCGAAATCATAAATTGAATTATATGTGAAGATTTATTGCGTAAATATGTATTAAAATTACATATGGAAACATAACATGTATGCACCTTATTTTGGTTATTAAAAATAACGCATTAAAGCATTCATTGCTTACTTTCCCAAATTTTGACAATTGTTTACCTTTAATTTCACATCACCTATTTGATTAATGAGAGTTCTTCTGTAGTACTCTCTCAGGTTATCTTTGAATAAAAATTAAATTTAAAAAAACATTAAAAAGTTCCATGAAGTTATTGTTTACATTCGAATATTACAGGTAGAACAAAGGTAGGACAAGCCTTGAGTTTGATACAAAAATTATATTAATTTCCTAATATTTTAATTATACCACATATTACTTAATTGCCTTAACTGTCATCATGTAAAGTTGTTACTATAAATATTTTATTTTAATTCATTGATAAAATGACAAAAAATTATTGTTCGTATTTAAATTTAAGATCGGAAATTAAAATGCGAAGTTATGATTGATTTTATTAAATAGATAACTAGCAAGCAATAAAAATTTCCTGACAATTATGAAGCTATGTATTAGAATGTATTAGGCAAAAGAATGTATTAAGAATGTATTAGGCAAAACTTTCTAAATTTAAGAAAACAAATTCATTAAAAAAATATTTTTTTCTAAATAGCAATTCAACAAATATTTTTTAAATAATGAAATCAAAAATTCAATAAGTTAATAGTGATAACAGTAAAATATTATAAGAATAATTTTTATAAGTAAAAAGATTAGAAGAGTGTTGAAGTAATATTGGATTTGAATGAAAGATTAACGATTAAAAGATGAATGAATCAAGATACAATAAAAGAAAGGAACAAATTGCAGAATAAAGAATACGACACCAAATATGAAAAGTGCATGTGAAAATTACTCCAGATATAGAAGAAAGAAAACCAAGAACCAACCATATAAAGAACATTGCAGAAAAAAGAAATATAACAATAGAAAAACAAATAAACATTTAGGGACTGAAAAAAGAATAAGAAGAAAAGAATCACAAAAAAAAAATGCTAAGAATCGAGTTCAGACCTATTATGTGGATGAATGTACATACTGACCTTTCTTCTTGACAGTTTCCAAAACTTCCGACAACAGCTTCTGGTTGACACCACACAAATTTGGCATAAGCTTTTCACACTTTTGATGACAAGTTACGTTACATTCTATTAAGAAAAAAATTTTCGCTAAAAAATATTTCGAAACTAAGTTCAAATGCTCAGTGTCCAAGCTAATAAAAAGTACGATATAATATTTTCGTTTCGAACCTTTGAACGGATTTGTTATATTAAATTTAAGTAAAATTTAACGCAGTGATATTTAAATATGTTTTTCTTTTCAGTTAATCGCTACATATTGTCAAGTATTTTTGAATGATTGCATATAGCTGGCAATATATCACGGTTATATCGTTATATAAAGTATTGACAAAAAGTAACATTTTTAGAAATAATCCAAGCTTACTTATTCACTTTTACACAAAAATTTATTTTTTATATGATTATTAACATCTGGACAAGCAAACATAATTTCTTTAATTGTTAAAAAAATCAAATTCACGCAATATTCCACTCTACAGCTTCGAAAAGTTAGTTAATTTTTAATTTTACATGTCGAATTAAAAGTGAATTTTAACTCAATATTATAGAAATCAAAAATAATTTCTAAAACACATTCTTATTATTGTATTAAAAAGTAAATTATTTTAATAAATTTATAATACATTAAGTAAACTATATTTGAATTGCATTTGTTATTATATATTTTAATATTTAATGCGTAAGATTTTTCTCATGATATTTATTGTGACTTAATTTCTTTAGAATATTGTTCACAATATCTTAAGCTTTTACCATTTATATTTTTTGATAAAAAAAAATTACATTTTACAAATGTACACTAATTAAAACAAGTATCTAAATTAAAAAATATTTTCAATTAAAAATTATTTAAAAATTATATTCAGTCTTTAATACAGTTTAAAATTTAAAATATTATACAGTTTTAAAATTCTAACCATATTGCACCATTTACACTGAACCTGAATTAATAGATTAATTGACATTTAAATTCTGAAAGCATAAAAAGTTTTAAAAAAAAAGAATATAAATATACAAAAGTTCAGAATTTTATAACATTAAAAACAAGTGAAAAGTTGATTATAAAGTTCCGTTTTTACAGACATGAAACAATCTAATATATTTAGGTAGATTAATGCCGTATTTTGCAGTCACACGAGGACGGATCTCACAATTTTGAACCATGACATGATGACAAGTTTACATTTCTCTCCAACTTCCATACCAAATAAGCGGGATAATTTTCTGACCGTTCGACATAGATTTTATAAGCACCCTATCCATAAACACAGCAGATCTTTCATGGAATTAGAGATTGCAAGGATTGCCACCGAGGCTCATGAAGTTAAATAAAAGCATGTTAAAGCATAAATGATTGAAGCAATCAAATTTAAAAACTCTGAAATAGTTTAAATGTTATTATTTAGATTGACTTTCAATATGCATGTTAACACCAGAACAACGTAAAAAGTTGAAAAATTCACATGGGTTAAATTATATATGCAATTTCCTATTGTATGAATAGAAGGCAAATTATGATCGAGTCCCCATTAACTAAAAAATAAATGCCAACACAATTTTTCCCTCTACTTTTAATACTTTATTATAACATTCTCACCATTTATTCCTTTTTATTCGGATTAAAAGGACAATATTACGTTACTCTTTGTCGTATTTCTCATTTAAGCACGCTTCTTATTTATTTGTAATACATATTTATTACTTTAGATATTAGTTTGTATTTATTTCTTTCAAAATTGTGCATGTAAAGAGATATACATGAATATTATGTTAATGAATATTATTAAATTAATGTTGTTTTGTCTTTCATGGCGCAACAACAACAACAACAAAAAAAAAACACTTAAACGCGTTCAAAATAATTCATTTTACAAAGAAAGAATTGGAGAGTCAAGAACAGGAAGGAAACAACACACAATTTTCGTAGATCTGAACTAGACATCATAATGAAATACTTTTTTTCTTTTGGAATCAAAGTGAAACAACAATTTTAGTTGCCTCAAACTATATGACTAAAAATGAAAGATGGGTCACTTTAAAATATTTATTAAATATAACGCCCAGTTAATTTTATTTACTGAAGACTGCGAGACGAACATAGGACTTTGTGTCTGTATAATTTATAGGTAATAGTCCGTTCAACACAATTAGATTTTACAATAAGAAATAATACTTAAGAGAAAAGAAAAATATTTTCTCAAGATTTTAAGAAGAGACTAATCAAGACTATTTTTTAATTATTTGGGTGATAAATAAGCGAAACAAATCAATTCGAAAACTGAAAACTTTTCATTCACGTTCTCCACGTGTCACATTCATAAATCACTATAAAGTTAATGATTTGTTATTACATCAAAACGAAAAGCAAATTTTATCGTATTTTATTTGACATGCTTATTTGCATAAAGCGTTATCTAGAACACTAGTAATTATGTATATTAATAGTGTGATAAGAGAAGAAATTTATAGGAACATTTGTTAATTCTAATATTTTGCTGGTTAATTGAGCAACTTAAAAACGGCAGTTTTGACAGCAGTTTCAAACTGTTGATATTTTTATTAGACATAATAAATTATATACGTTCTTATAAGCAAACAAAAATTAAGAATAATGCGTGTAACTATGTGCTGAATAAAATACAGTGAATATTTTTAAATTTATTATCAGTGATCGACACGCACTTTTCTTACAAAAAAATCATACAGATGTGTGCTCCTTTTGTTTCAATAAAATTTATGACAGTTCTCAAGCAAAACAAAGAACAAAAGAAAGTTGTTTTGAAATGAGTTACATTGTATGAGAATGAAACGCATCACTTACGACTAAAAGGAAAAGAAAAATTTCATATTAACCTTCCAGAAACAGGCACTTATTATGAGAATTTCATCAAGCTATTGCTTCTCATACGAAAGTTTAAATTTTTACATATGAAGGCAAGTAACATATTAGCAAAAAGAGTAAAATATTTATGATAAAATGAAATATACGTAGCAAGAATTTACGTACAGAAAAGTTGAAATAGTTAGTCAGGCCCATTTCATAACTTTATCTCGTTGTTACAGCAAAAAGACAGAATTTATCTTAATATCATGAACAGAACAAATAAAATTTTCATTTATCTAATGACACCAAATTTTCATATGGATAGATTAAAGATATTAAACTTTGAGTAAAAATTACCAGCAATTAATTACTTTCTTGATTTATTTGAGATTATATAAATTTCTTTACTATTACAAAAGAATTAAATGAGGAAAACAAGATGAATCAATCAAATTAGACAATATTTCGAATCTTAAAGGATTGCCTGGCTTCAAAAATGAGACTAATGCCGCTGTATATAGTCTAATTTTACTAACACAGTTATGTTTTCTGTTTGCCTTCCGAATCTAAGCAATTCATAAAATAAGCATAGAATATTAAGCTGCTTTATGAAAGCATCAAATTCACTTGCTGCTGAAAATGCTTTCAATTTATCGGAAGAAAATGTTCGTGTTAATTTAAAATAAGAGAAAAACCGCATTCTTTTCAAGCCCACATTATGGAAAATTTAGGAACTTAATATTTTTTTTCCTTTGATCATTTCAGAGAAAACAGTTCGATATTCGTGCTTTAAAAAAGGCAGACTTATCCGAACACATACGAAAAATATCAAGATTTTTTTCGTAATTTCAAATAAAGGTATTGATTAAAGAACTAAAATACACAAAAGATGCATTTAAGTGGGGGATCCATCACATGATAAATGTAATTCCGCATGTTACTAAATTTTAACTTCATGCTATATCATGTTGTACCGTCACAACACACCCTTTTTACCACCTGTGGAATGGATTCCAGATTTAAATTAGCATGGAGCATTTGATGCTTATCACGTGGTCACTAATTGATTGCAATTGATATTTTGAGCTTAAAAATTTATATATCCCCTTAAAAGTTAAAGAAATTTTAGAAATCTTTTTCTTGAAGGATAATTTTTTCTGATATTTACGAAGCAGATTCAAAACAAGCACATGAAAAACATTTTTTTTTTTTCATTTCACACAGAAAAAAAATACAAGCAGTTGCTTAATAACTTTACGAATAGAATTTAAAGTTTGCTGACATTTATTATATTTGCCCAATAATTGATCCTATATTAATTCACCAGTTTATTAGTTAAAACTAATTTAAATGACATTAAAATTGCATTACGTTTTTAATTTGAATAAACTGAAATTTAAAACAAATTTAATACCTAATTTCTTTTTCGTATGCAGTTTTCATTCCGATAGAAAATTTACTTTGAAGAATGAGTGTTTTATTCTCTTTCATGGTGTAACAAAAATTTGACATTTGTTGAGTCAACGTTTCATTTTAAGAAGATACTATAATTTTAAATTTTTGTTCAAAATACACCAAACTGAAAACTTTCGTTCCCTATGCTCGAAGTTTCTCTCGGAGTTTTCTTTTTAACTATGATCGTATTAACCCCTTGACCTATGAATATACTTAACTTCCCAATTAGTTTACACATCCTATTTGGGACATTCATTATTATTACTTTCATCCTTATAACAATATATGGACATATGAGATACTGAAGTGCTTTTCAGTGACTTTTGCATTTTAAATTAGTTAATACTTTCACTTAATTGCAGATATAAAATTAAAAATTCAGTAATTCGATGCGCGTGCCATTGTATGTGAAGAGGTTAAAGATGTTTCATTTATGTGTCTTGCACGGAAGAGAGGAAAAATTAATACGTGATTTCGGCATATTTGACCACAAAAAATCGTCTGTTACTAAACGCTTGGCAAAAGATTTCCGTTTAAATAAAATTCATAAAATCTAAGCAATTTATGGTTGTAAATCTACAGAAGTAAAAAGAAAATCTTGAAAAATAGTTAAACAACCTGACCACAGAAACATGTGCGACTTAGAAATACTTTTGGAATTCAGGGATTCTTACAGAACAATTAAACAGATATTCCGGTTAGTTGGTTAAATCTGGATTCTTGTTTATGCATTATTTTGTTCAGTTTTTTGAAATTTGCTTATTATTAAATAAGCTACTTTCTAAGCGACTTGCATTAAAACAGAATAAAATAACAAACAGTAATAATGATGATAATTAGTTTATAACACTAATTTTATTATTCAATTAAATTCATGTATGTAAATAATTTTGTATTTATTTTTTTATACATTATTTGAGCATCTATTAGAACTTTAACGATTCTTCTTCTTTTTTTTTTAACGATTCGTTTGTTTCCTAAAATCTCAAGAATTTGAGAGATTGATTGCGAAATTTTGCATACGGAATTTTTTATTATCAAGTTATTATGTTATTATGTAAATGAATATAGTAGGGGTTCTCTTTATTATAGTTTCAATTGCTGATATATTATTTGATATGAATTGTTTATAAAAGAGTAGGGAAATTATTTAATTCAAAACATGAACTCGATTCGGTACCTTATAAACCAATAATTATTTTATAAAAAATTTAAGTGAATAAAATTATTATGAAATGACCTATATAATTCTCGCAAAATCGTTACTACATTTCAGATCATTAAACTAATTTATACGTTAAATCTTTCTCAACTATCACATTTTATTTTTTAAAAGACGAGCTTAACAACTGTTAAACTAAACAATTCAGAAGACGACAATTTATGAGGTAATAAGATTTGCCAAGCAGAGTGTCGACGAATTTAGATGTATGGTTTTCATCAAGATTCTGCGTTCGCTGTTTAAAAAATAATTTCAGACTTCAAGGTCACGACAAGAGTTGGCTGCACGCCACTGGATATCAATTTATTCTCATCCGAAGCTACTGGATAAGACATCACCCTTATCCTTTTTTTAAAGAACAAATTCATCTGAAAGTGCTTAGAATATGATTTATGACCCAGCGGAGGTGGTTTTGGAACAATGTTCGTAATTCTTTCTTTGTAACAACTAATGTGACTGTTCTCCCTTCGACTTTCTTGTATGCTTATACAGTATCGAAATGTAGTTTAGTTTCATAGTACAGTGAAGAGACCAAATACACTATATAGACTTCAACCAACAGACTGAATGGGTCTAAAATTTAATACCGACCTACTATTCTGATGTTAAGACTGCGCATCAAATTTCATTCATCTAGCTCTGTTGCCTTTTACTTTCTCGTACACAAAGACAAAACTATTGTAATTGTCAAAAAATTGGAACTTGAATTTTTGACGACAGATCTCCACGTTTCAAACGTCCCCGAGAAAAAAATCAGATATCTGTCGCTCTGTTCGTGAACAAGATAACTCAAAAACGCTTTGGGCTAGATGTTTGAAATTTGGTATACGCTCTTGACACCAAATTTACGGATTTCTATCGATTTTTTAACGAAAAAATATCCGAATACTGTGTAACACGATAACTATCAAACAGAAAGATCTTTATGCATAAAATTTGCTATAGAGATTTAGCATTTAAAACGAAGAATTATAACCAAATCCATCAAGGGGTTGATCATGTGTAAGTATATACTTTTGCATGCACATAACGAGCTTAACTAAAAAAAAAAATTTCAAATTAAGAAATTTTTCAATTTTTTTTTTAAATTAAGAAATTTTTCAATTTTTTTTTTCAAATTAAGAAATTTTTCAATTTTTTTTTCAAATTAAGAAATTTTTCAATTTTTTTTTCAAATTAAGAAATTTTTCAATTTTTAATTTTCTTTCAAATGAATATTCATCAAAATCTCAGTAAAAAGATTTTTGTTGATTAGAGTATCCCCTTTTGTATGCTTCTCATATACGAAACACTAAAAATGGTCGAATTTACCTTTTATTTAAATCGATATTTTCACTTAAGAGAAAACGCGCACTTTTAAAATACATCAGTATTTTGTCCCTTATTGTACACTTTTCTCAGTTTAAGAATACAAGAATTTCTTTCGATAAAAAAATTCTGCTTTTGAGGGCAAATCTTTATAAAATATAGCATAGAAAAATATTGATATAAATCTAAAATACAAATGAAAATATATAATTGAAATAAATTGGCATTATGCCTTTAATAAAGATTTACTTAAGCTACATAAATCTTTTATCTAAAGAAAATCTTGCTGTCTTTAACTGAGCAAAAGCATTCTCTTAAGAATACCGTACTCATCACTTTGAGCTTTTACCACACTGATTTTCAAAACAAGAAGTTACCATGAAATCGAATAACAGAATTGTTACGCGCAGCGCGTCACTTCCAGAATCTAATTTTATTCTGAAACTAGGTTCAGGTGGATCCAAATGGAAACAAAAACACACCTCGTTTCTATTTGCATTGACTGAAAAGTTTGAAAGAAAGAACTTTTGAACAATGGCTTCTCAGTGTAATAGCTAGACAGAAATCAACCGGGCTATGCACCCACAAATTTTGTGAAGCACAAAAACATTTGTTTCTTTAACTTGAATCATCTTCTGAAGGATCGCCAACAACTCATACTAAGCCAAGCTTACGATCTTAAATATCTATTTCAGTTGTCGAGGAAGAAATTCCTATTCCATGACACAATTATGTTTAAACTATCACAACTTAACTAATACTACAATAGCATCCTAAGCAAAGGCACAGCAAAGTAGGGAATGATAAATAAAGACGTCATATTCAACAAAAAGTCATGCGAATTCGGGAGCTTATTCTAGCGTTTGGAAATATCAACTCATGGTTCTGGTAAACTCCAATCTGATATAAATTTATAAAGGTTCAATCTTAAGGAAATGGTTCATTTTTAATGGTATAAGTTACATTCAACGTTTTATAAATAAATGCCATCAAGAGAATGTATACTTCTCCAGACTGTTCAATTCAACATTGAAAACCAAAATGCAAACCTAATTTTTATATGATGACAACAGAGAGTGCTTTAATTTTATCATGCTACATCCATCGAAAGATATGTCATTTCCTCCCCTATTTTTGTCCACATACTAGGTATCAAAAGCAAAAATAAGTCGGTTTTAATGGTGTAAAAAAAGTTGGAATGTTTCTAAAAGTTTTAAATTTTATACTGAATTTTTTGAAGTGTGCAACAGATGTTATTAGGGCAAGAGTAAAAATTATAAAGCTATGTAAAGATCCTGATTTTACGTGGTACGATAAGATAAAGTCATTTCGTTTCATGTGCGATTACGTCATGTTCATGTTTGTCGTTTTCATGAAATGAAGGCTTATAAAAGGTGTCCCGAAACTAACGCAAAATTTGAATTTGCCACCTTTCGTGCAGTGAAGTGTTAGAAACCCTATTAAAAAAAACCATTTGACAGCTGATAGTTTAGGGTTAGTAAAAATGCAGCGTTACACGATAAAACAATGCGTTTTCATTGATGAACAATATTTGAAAAATAATGCACGTCTGGTATCCATAGTTCAAAAATTTGAGAATTGGCCCCCTAAATCGTGTGATTTAACACCATTGGATTTCTTTTTATGGGGTCATTTGAAGTCAAAGGTCCATGCTAACAAGCTCACAAACACGCGTGCATTGAAGGAGGAAATTCAACGCTGCATCAACGAAATTCATCCACATTTATGCAAAATGGTCATGGAAAATTTCGACAAAAGAGTGCGTATGTGCCAGCAAAGCCGTGGAGGCCATATACCCTATGTTATTCCATACATAACCTTATCCTGTGTACTTTACGATTCAATAAAAACATAACAATTTAAAGAAAAAAGAATTGTTTCTAATTTAATTCAAATCTTGCATTAACACTCTGTTCTATTGTGTAACGCTCCATTTTTACTAACCCTAAACTACCAGCTGTCAAATGGTTTTTTTAATAGGGTTGCCAACACATTACTGCAAGAATGGTAGCAAATTCAAAACGCGTTATTTTGAGACACTCTTTATAACTAATATATAAAATATTCTGTTTTATCAAAATCTGGACAGTAACTACAAAAAAGGAGAAGTGATTTAATTATTCTTCATACGATACTCCAGAAATGTACTTTCTAAGAACGCAGTTTAAAATTTAAGAAGCTTTGTCAATGAAGAAATCACATGCCTTTCCACCAAAAAAATCTAAATAACAAAGCAATACAAATATAAGTCCGTCAAGTCATAACATCTAAAAGAAATAATCGACTGAAGTTGAACAGACAAAATTTCTATTTTAGTCACGTTTTCGTTGAAAATCGCTACTTCGATTTACGATTTTTGGACAAGTCAAGTGAGCAGTCTTATTTGCCATTTTTACTTTCGAATCTTCAAAATATTTAAAACCTACTTAAATATCATCATTAAGACTTATACCAGCAGGAGTGTGGCTTGACAATGAAAATAGTCGAAAAATTCAACGAAAGGCAATACATACTGGCTTAAATTTTTTCTTTGTATAATAATTTAAACTAATAATGAGTAAACAAATAAGAATTCAAAAACTTGAGAAAGGTGGAGCTTAAAAATTAAATTTGAAAGTGAATTAGATAAACAAATTGTACCGTTTGAAATTCTGATAAAATATTGACTATCCTCTTTATTTCTTAGATAAGTTGAAGTTAATTTTTCTGCACATTTTGTACATTTATTTATTTCTCAATCAAATAATTCTTTAGTAAGTTTCAAAATTCATAATTTATGAAAATAAGAAATATTCATGCAGATATAACGGAACATTTGTAAATATTACTCATGAAAAGTAGCAATAACAGAACATTTCCCCTTTTTACTATCAATGCAATAAATGAATATCTTTTAGATTCATTTCCCATTCTAAAAGTCACACTGTGGCTCATTGGAAATGACTAGCGTTTTCTTGATGACAATCTCAATTTGTTATTTTCAAAACTTCATAATAAAGTAATTACTTTAACCCCTCCACATACAATGACGAGTCTGCCTCGAACATAGTATTACATTTTAATCTGCAATTAAGTGAAAGTATTAATCCCTCGCACTCGGAAAGATAATTCGATGCATAATTATTCGCTTTAATACATGGACCTTTTTATTACACCAAAAAATAAATACATGCAACAGCTTTGAGTCTCCCTGAAAAATGAATTTACATCTTTTTAACATTCTGTAAGTGTTTTTAAGAATTAAAAATAAACAAAATACCAAAATGATCCACCGTCTTGAATGGTCACAGAGAAGGCGAAGACAAAAGAGAGTGTAAAGGGTTAAGTAATTTAAAATGTAAAAAATCACTTAAAAACTTATCATTTTCTCAAATGTCGTTATAATAATATAGGAATTAAAATAATAATTGTTCCAAATAGAATGTGTCATTTAATTAGGAAGTTAATTCGCATGTCGAGGGTTAATTAAAATTTGATTCAATATTATGCCATTATCAAATAGTCAAATTAAGAAAAATGGATTATTTATAGTAAATTAAAAAATGGGATTATTTATAAATTAAAGAAAAAAAATTAGAAAATAATGAATCTAAAAACTTAAGTATACCGTTAAAATTGTGTTTTTAGAAAATACTCATTGTATTTATTTTCATTAAAGCCTAAAATCTAATCAGAAAAAAAAAATGCATTAGCCGGAAAGAAAAGCTTGGCGCGATTGATTAAACTAAAATATTAACCCCTTGACATCAGAATTTTCTAACTCGCAGTTTTTGTATTTTAAATTGTTTTTTGTAATCTAACACCAAAAATCCACTTAATCGATTCACGAGTCAGACATGTCATTGTATGCAAAAGGTTAATGCCAGTCTACCACGTTAAAAATGAGAACTCAATGCACGTGTCTACCTCGTGGAAGAGACATTTGCGAGTTACACTCGCAAATTTTTTCAGTTTAAAATAAAAAATTTCGAATAGCAGTAATTTCAGTGGATTCAAGAGAAATGAAAATTTACTATTCAGTTACTACTTTACTAAATGATGAATTATATTTACTTATGCGTCTTTCAAAACTGCAACTGTATCTGTCGCCAGCTGATCGTTGTTAGCTAATTAGCCTTGACAACACTTTCAAAGAGACGGCATAAAAAAATTAACTCCAAAAAGTTGCCAAATTACGTTATTCCAAGCTTTTTTTTTAACCTTACAGTCAAATTCTTTTGATGGGAAAAAAAAAAGGTTTCAGCCGCGCGAGGCTACTGCGATATATTCAGAAAGAAAAACAAAACCTTTGTGACCTTGAACGTAAGAAGTGACAGGCTCTTTTTTTCCCTCTGTCGTAGCCTCCGCAAGAACTACTCTCATTACGCAACCAACCCTCGTAACATTCCTGCACTTCTAGAAGATGCTGTAGTTCTGAAGTGTTTGAAATTAAGAGAAAGAAATTTTTGCTATTCCTAAGCCTTAAAAATTATTTCAAGCGTGTAATAAATAAAAATAGCAAAAGTGAAGATTGAATATGAATAATTGATAACATTCTTAAGAACAGCAAGGCTATTTTTAGTTATATTTACGTCTCATACTGAAGTAACATGAGGACTATTTTGGGACGGCCCTCGTAATTTTGAACCGCGGTCAAAGGACGACGGAACTGAGGACGACATGTAAGCTGGCACTCCCTTCTCCACACCACAACAGAGTGGTTATTTTTAGAGTTTTACCATTAGAGTGACTTGGATTGTTTTGCATTTTCTCACATACAAAATATACAGACTGAAAGTATTGTAATCCTAAAATACTAGACTTCAAATTATTGACGGATTTCCATGTTTGAGACCTTCATTATATATATTATGCCTGTCTACCGGTTTGCGAACAGAACTTAAAAATGTAATAATCTACATGCATGAAATTTGGTATGTGGTCTATTCACCAAAACTTTGGAGGAAATTCGTCAATGAGAAGTTGTTTGATTATTCTTCCATTTCAACACGATCACTCACAAACGTAAATGCCTAGAAAGATGAAATTAAGTATTTGGATTTATCACTAAAATGGTAGAAGTCTACCATTTTAGACCCGATTTTTACAGACGATCTGTCAGATTGATTGTTTATATATTTGAGAAAATGTGAACATATCTCGAAAATAATAAAAACGTACATAAATAAAATTTTAATAAATCACCAAATTTAGGGATTTACGTCAAATTTTGGACCAAATGATGGAAAGAAACTCCAAAATTCATACTCTTCATTGAAATGAAGCACAAAGCGTGCCAAATTTTATTAGCATACGCGAAAGTCTAAGGAATACTTGTCCCTCTGAGTAAGGACAAGGGGGGGGGGGATTAGTCAGTTAAAAAATGATCACATTTAAAAAATTTCAATCCGGAATGGTCCAGAATCTTGAGGCGACTCTACTTTTGAGAAAATATTGGACAAATACCCCCCCCCCCCTCCCGCACACACACACACATCAAAATAAATTTGAAATAAAATTGTTATTTATAAAAGAAACTGTAAAAAAAAAAGGAAATAAAGAAAAAAGGAAAGTGAAGAAGCATTTACAATGTTTCATTATTACTTTTATTATGCTTCCTTCAACTTGAATCACACACATAGGACATATTCTGTGCGTAGATAAAAGCTGAGAAGGAGAATCTCTCAGATACTATTTTTTCAACTATTACTAAGTTGATATCAGTGAAAACTATGCAAAATAAATGGATTATTTTTTGATATCAGTGAAAACTATGCAAAATAAATGGATTATTTTTTGATATGCAGATATAGATAAATATAAGAGAAAATTCAAGGAATTTTTTCGATTTGGGACAAAATGTTAAAAATCGGAACTGTCAAAAGTAACCCAAAATGCCTGGGTCATATAGGTAAACGGATATTTCTTTTTTTCAAAAACACTTGAAAAAAATATTTGCGATTTGTTTTAAGCACTTCAGCAAGAATATGATTCAAGATTCTTAATTTAATAAAGCTAAAAGTATATAAATTGAATGTCTGACAAATAGCTATAGATAAATGTTTCCTTTTTATATCTAGTATGATGGTATTATTGATTGCTAATCAAATCAAAGTTCCGAATTTTTCAGTTTCTTTTTAAAATTTTGGGTTTATTCAGTATTCTATTGAAATGATTTTCCACTAAAGTTTACAATTTTCTGTACTAACTGCCTGTAAAACTCGAAGTTCTCATAAAGATATTCTTCAAAGAATAAAATAATTTCATTCATAATTCCTTCATTAAAAATTTTAATAGTTTCAGTAATGTATTATCGAACAAATAAATATATACGGTTTAAACTTTGGTTTTGTGAATGAATTATACTTCTTTTCTCGTATACGAAGTATGGAGAAAATATTGTAATAGTCAAAATTTTGAATTCGAGACTTGGACGAACCTCCACGTTTTAGACCTCCCTGAGTTCGAAAAGAACATTTTTAGAAAATGTCTCTCCGTCTGTCTCTGACAAAATAGCTAATAAACTTTGAGCTAGATGGATGAAATTTGGTGTAAGATCTTAACATCAAATTAATAGATTTCTATCAAATTTTGAGCAAAATCCATTCAGAGGAAGTGACGTATATTCTGGTGTTCGAATATACGTTAACACGATAACTGTAAAACGAAGACAGCTAGATGAAAATAATTTGGTACATAGATTTAACATTTCTAGTATATCAAATTATGAGTCAAATCCTATAAGCGGTTGAACAATTTAATGTCATTAATATTATGTCGAACTAGTTGTGATGAAATATTTCTTACCAAAACAGTGAAAAAAGAAGTCAATTCAGTTTTGATTTTTAAACATATTAGAATTATAAATAATAAAAGTCTGTAAATTAGTTTATTATTATTTTTAGCAATGCTTATTTTACTACAGTTTTATTGCTATATTCAAATGTTTCTTTCGTTTTGTCTTGAAAGAGGAAATTTTATAATCGATATTTCAGTTCCTTTCTAATATACTAGATTTCTGAAATACTTCGCAGTTGTGTGCTCTGGTTAACAATACAATATTTAATTATTCTCAGAGCTTAATAATCATTTAATTGTTGAATTTTAATTTCGATTCCATATTAATTCAATTTAAGAAAACTGATTTCAACTTTCCATAATGAACCCTTTCTAAGGCCGTGGGAAGTATGCTTTTCACCAAATTTATCAACCTTTGTATGAAATTATGTAGGTTGGTATCAGATCTGACAAATTTTTTTAGAAAGACAGAAACTTAGATGCTTCAGTTCTTTATCTCTCACAAAATGATGCATCTTGGTTTGTCACTTAATTATTAATTAACCAAATTAATTAAATTTATCTAATAAGCTAAATGAATCCCTTTTCTTATTCTAATTTCAAGCCTAAAAATATTTTAACATAATACGACTAGAAAAAAAAATGGCCCTTTAAAGGATTAACAGAATAAATTTTTATTAAAAATTGCACATTAGAGAGCAGAAAATAATAAAGTTTTTAAAAAACACGCTCTTATTAGAGCACTAAAATTCATTTTTTCAAATATATGGAGTGGAAACTGCAAAAGCGTGAGGTTGAGAAAGTAATATAACAAGGATATTAAGCACGAAAATACTTAAAATTTCCTTAAAAATTATAGCAATGAATACGATTAAAATTTCAATTTATTTACAGTACATCAGTGTCTCATGCGTTTACGATTTTTTTTGGAGGGGGGGGGGGCATCAGATTTTTTGAGTATGAAATTCTAATATTTTAGTAGATCAAGAAAAAAGTGTATTTAAAATAACTTATCTTTTATTATTTTATATAAATATGGAGTCAGAAAAGAGTAATATGAAGAAATGCTGCGAAATTAATAGTTCGAAAACCAAAAATAAGTTCCAACTTCTCTCTAAAATATTTTTTAAAGAAACAATCCAAGCGGGTTTTGCTGTTGAAAAATTCTAATGGCTCGAATTCAAAAATAGCAATACTTAGCACTGTAGTCACGGATTGCTCAAACTCACGGTTCTCTTTATAGTATCACAATGAATTCGCGGAACCAAGAAATTGTGTGCATTTAAAATTTCAATATGGCCTGGATTGCACTCTACCAGTCAAAAAACAGGTGACGTGGGTTATTCTGCAAAATATTTCCGATGGCTTGGATTCAAAAATAGCATTACTTAACAATGTAGTCACCAACTCTTAAACGTGAGGCGCTCAAATCGCCATGTGCACGACAGAAACACTACATCTTCGTTTTAAAGAAAAGCGAAGGCCATTTGCAACGCTTTGAAAATGACACTCCAAATGTGAGTAATACAGTAAACTATTTATAGGACACTAATGCATCAGAGGCTGCAAATACAATTGGAAAGAGATTCAACAGAGTACATAGGCGATCATTCAAATAAACGAATTGTCGATTAAATGCTGGATATTCAAAGCTTTTTGGCTCGAGCTCAGACATTCAGCGTTGCTTATCATTAAGAAAGTGACAGATATTTGGCATTTAAATCTTAAGATAAAACTTCCCAACAGTTGCTGGCACTTTGAGCTATATCTTTTGCTGAAAATTATCGTTTACTGAGAAAAACTTGAAAACAGTCATAAATTACTTCAGGTGTAATGCTCAGGTGCGTACTGGAAAGCATTTCGACAGCTTTCGCTTTACACTGTCTAAACGACGGAGCTCTTAAATATAAAAAAGCTGTGGTTTTTGTTCAACCAAATAGAAAATGCTAATTGCTTCGTTCTTTTACTTAAGTCGCTGAAAGACAACTGGATGCAAAACTGTTGTAAAGGAAATATTTATTCCATTCAAAAACTCTTTTTCTATAACAGGGTTTTTTCAATTTTTTCCACCCTTTCGTCAGCAATCAAAAATTCTCACAATGCATAAAAAAATTCTTGATATCCCAAATAAATATATAAACAGGAAAAGGAAATAGGCTAATGAAGCACTGGTGAATAAAAAACAAAAAAGAAAGAATTTTAAGTAATAATCTTTCAAAATCTAGACGAAATAATTTATTTTTATACACTTTTATTTGACTTTACTTCTTTCATAATTATAAAGATGCATCTTGTAGCGGGTTTTCACTCTTTTATTGATGTGCTAGAGTTTTCAAATTTTGTATGCATACGTGTTTCAATGACAAAATAAAATTTTAATACTTTCAGGACCTAATAATTAATCTTAATAATTAATTTAGATTCTACATAAGTGGACCCATCTGGCAGTGAAAAAAAATGAAGATTCCTTCATGATTTAATATTTATAATAATGAATTTCAAAATTAAATGCTGAAAAGTAGAAAATAATTCAAATGAAAAAAAAATCTACTTTTCAGAGCACTTACAGCATATATAGTAAAAATTAATTCAAATGAAAAATTTACTTTTCAGAGCACTACTAAAATTGCTTTTATTAACTTTTTATGTACTGAAATCTCAGATTCTAACAGAAGCACGCTGTCAATACAATCGCAACTCCGAGATTTATGGAATCAGGATGTTTAAAATAGCTCTACATAATACATATTTTAAAAGCTTTCTGCCATTTTATAAGCATGCAGTTTAAAAGCAGCAGCTGATAGCAAGAGGCTAAAAGCATAATTAATGTACTGATTTAATTGATTAACATTTTTTTTTCTGTTTTAAAAAGAGCAGGGCTGTTTTTAGATGGATCACGTAACTTTTTACCTTGAACGGGTGGCAAATACACCGCCTGAGCAGGCATTCCATTTTCAAAATCTCATATCACGCTATCAAAATACCCCTGTCTGATTTATAATTTCTTAACTTGCATACACGGCGTACTTTTCATTAAATCAATTTTCGAAACCGTGACTTTAAGTCGTGACTAAAGGACTGCACAAAAGTGTGACTTCCTCTCCTATAACAAGAGACAATGGGAAAGGTATTCATATTTCAATGTTATAAGAACATTTATAAATATTTAATGAGAAATTAAAAATTAATGGATGATTTGGAAATTAACTAAAATAATGATATTAAAATAAATAATAGTATCATTTTTGAGTTTAGACAAGATTAATTCCCATAAAAGAATTAAAAATTTGGATTTAAATTAAGATTTAAGGCCGTTTTAATGAAATGGCTTTGTAAGAAGTAATGAAAGTAAAAGGCCCAGATTTACGCCCCCCTAAAAAAATGGCATATTTCGAGGAAAGAACAAGTTTTTAAAAAACTTTATTGAACATCACTGTCCTTAAATAGAGCAAGGTGCCCAAAGACTACATTATTATAATTAAAACTATTTTAATGAAAGTTTCGACAATTTATCTTAAAACTCTCTAAATTTTAAATTTAAACTTAATAAACATTTTTAATTCTTTATAAAATTTACTACATTTAATGCAACTAAATGTAATTAATAAAACTGAGTAAACTATGCCAAAATCAACGTAATGATCTGGAGTTCAACAAAAAAAAAAAAATTTAGTTGAATTTTTAAAAGAATTTCACTTTCACAATTTATAATTGTTTTCTTTGCATGCCCTAAAAAAATCTCTTCAGAATTTAAAGGTCAATGTGGAAAATTTTTTTATACATTAAATGCCAGTCGGTTAATTTTTGCAACTTCAAACAAAACAAACACATGAAAAAAATATGTAATATTGGGAATACAAACGCAGCCTGTAAATCAGAAATGTCTGTGCAAAATCAATTATTATAGATCGATGCCGCTTTCTATAAACACGAAACAATAACAACTGGTTTTAGATTAAATACATGGAAGTTAAGAAACAACGTATCACATTTTCCCCATCTATTAAGAGTTGTTTTTTATTTAATTTTTTACAATTAACAATATATCATTTTCCCAATCCATTGAGAGTTGTTTATAATTTAATGTTTTACAATTAACAATATATCATTTTCCCAATCCATTGAGAGTTGTTTATAATTTAATGTTTTACAATTAAAAACATATTTCCCCATCTATTGAGAATTGTTTTTTTTAATTTAATTTTTTACAATTAACAAATATTTTCCCCATTTATTGAGAATTGTTTTTTTTAATTCAATTTTTTTACAAATTGGTTTTATTCAGAAACAGTTTGTATTTAACAGCCAAAACAGCAAAAAAAAAAAAAAAATGCATACACAAACAGAATCAAAGGATTATTTCAAGAAATGATATGGAAAGTTAAATATTTGGCAGTTAAAAGAGAAAAGGAGAAAGAACAGTGCATTTCCCTCGAAGATTTAAAAAAAGATTGACATTCAACTGCCTGGAGGTTTGTTTTGTTAGATTAACGTCCCGTTTTGAAACGAAGGCTATTTCAATTACCTGTTTATTTATCTTGCGAGAACATTTATGAAAGGAAACAGATCTATTCCGACAATGCATTTTCTACCATCTGCTAGTGCATGAATTATTCGAGTCGAGCTAGGGAAACTAGAAGCCATTTAGGGGGGGGGGGGTGTCGAACTGAGCTCGGTATAAACTGTCACAGTTCTAGGTTCGTAGTAGAGATCGTTTTTTTAACCCATTCAAGACGATGCTTTTTTTTTTTTTTTGAGATAGTAAATTGCAATGCTATTCTTGGTGCACACGATGTAGGATAAATCTTGGGCAGACGGTTAAGTTTCAATATTTATATGAAAATAAACGGGTTTCGTATGACATAATTTTCCCATTCAAATACGACTACAGCAGTTTTTAAATTTATACATCTAAATAATTGAAATTAAAAACAATTTTCAAAAACATACTTTTATTTGAGTAAAACATTTTTATTATCTATTTCTTAATAATTGAGATATGTAGTTTTTTTTTTTAATCACTAATACAATACCAGGTGGAATCACTGGTCCGAAAGCAAAATTTGATTTATTAATCAATAATCAAACTCTGAAAATATTTAAATAGTGCATTGCCATCGAGAATAAACATATAAGCAACATTTCAAATTTCTAGCACATCGGCAAGTGGGTAAAAAATCGATTACAAAATTTCATACAAAGAAGGAACAAGTTGAATAGAAGTTTTTAAAAAGACCATTTTGTAAGTCGTATGTATAGAAGGGGTCATTTGAAACCAGAATTGAGAAAGATTGTTTTTTTTTTTAACTCTCAATACATGTAGGGCCACAAATGGTTGTACTTTCGGGATCCTATCATAGCTGTTAAATCCTCTTTTCTGCGTCCTATAGCTTTAAAAAATATTGATCAAACACTACTAAAATATAATTTCTTTAAATAAAAAAATAAAAAAAATCTATGAATAAGTAATTTCTATTATTAATAGGCTTATTCTCTATTTAAAGAAATATATCTGCAACACATAGTACTATTAGGTACACAGTGTTGAAAAGGCAGAACAGAGTTACTCTTGTTCGTTGGAGGTTCTGAATGATGCAAATCTTGAAATATATAAAATTAAAAAGAGCTTTTTATCAGCGTATTGACAAGAAAAATAATAATAATAAAAATCTGGAAATTAAAACAAAAATCACAAAGGCGTGAGACACAGATTGAAAATTTTTAAGTAAACTGCAATCGTTATCACACTATTATAAGGTATTTTAATTCTTATGAAATGAATATACGAGTTTTTGTCTCTTATAATATTTCATTGGAATTTTATAGATTTTCTATCGTTTTCTGAGCTTCAAGCTTTTACAACTTTCGTTTTGACTTCAAAATTTTAAATAAATTTAATACACTCATAATAAATAAAAGAATTTTTTAAATGCTCCTATTTTCAAATTTTTAGTTTTCATTTCTGATGATATTCATAGTTTTTTTAAAAAAGTAGCTAAGCTTTATCAGGAAATAGAGAGCGATCACGTTGCGTTGCAACTCAGTATTCAAACCATTACACCAAACAGGGTGGCTTTCTGTAAGCTTCCATATTTTAAATAGGCGGTGATTTTTTTTTTTGCAAGATAACGTTTTATGCTTCTATTTATCTTCTAGATTTTTAACAGTAAATATATTTTAATCAAAATGATGTTTGCCAAAATAAATTAGATTCTGTATATATCAAACGAAAGAGTGAGATTCTAATAAAAATATTCTACTTAAATAGGAATTTTAAATTACATTTATATTTTTAGTGAGTATCCGATATGTTTCATATGATTACATTGTCTTTATTTCGTTATAAAATTGTTTGAATTTTAATAAAAATAATTTTCCTTAGATTATGTAACACTTACAAATGGCGTTTAAAATTGTTAAAACCTTTTTATTCGTATTATGTTTTATATTTTAGTCTAATATATTTTATTTAATATATTTTAGTCTAATATATGAATACTAGAGAATCTAAAAACTAATTTTACTCAAATTTAATCTGAAATAACACCACTTCTGTGAAAAAATATTTTGCTAAATTTATATATTAATTCATAATCAAGAGGTCCAAATTTATCAAAATATTCTATTGCCACCGAGAACCAATAACTGCAAAAAAATTTCAGATCTCGTTTACACGAGAAAATGAATGTGGAAAATCGTTTATCAAGTTTAAATCTTGCAAACGCGAAACATGCAAAGTTAAGTAAAAGCCTTTAAAAATGACCCGCGAAACAAACATTAAAAGATAATCAAGCAAAGATGTCAGATAAAGGACCCATGCATTTTCTAAAGCAAATTTGATGATGAATTTATTTTAAAGCGAGTGGCTTAGTTATATTAATGTTTCATTTTGAATCTACAGGGGCACTATTTAACCTAGTCATTCTGCAACATAGTCAGATGACGAGGTTAATATCCTATACAGCAACACAACAATGAGTGAACGCTTGCTTCTTAACCTCAGATTTAACGTACACACCAGGCTCACAAACAAGGAGGATTTGGGATGGGATCGGATTTAATCTCCGAACCCTCCGATCGCGAAAGAGAAACTTCAACGTTAAGCACGGCGTCTGTTTTTCATTCCACTAGATTTGTTAAAATCAAAAAGCAATCTTGCACTGAATTCTAAGTAAAGATAGAATTACATTATCACTGACAAACCGACTGGATTTTACATTAATTTCCAGTTAAGACAATCAAATATTTATAACAAGCTGAAAACTCGCACAAAAATAAAAATATTAAATAAAAATGTTAAAAAGAATTCCAGTTCATCCTTTCCGACAATATTATCGATTATTTTGACAGAAACGGAATATATACTTTCATCACAGATGTAAAAAGTGAAAATTTTTAAGCAGAGTATTAAAAAAAAGGAGGAAAAAAAAATATGAATTTCTGGAAGATCTTAATTTTCTTCAAACATTCAAAGAAATATTTAATTAGCCACTAATGAGAACAAAAAGACATTTTTCATGTTCCCTCAAAATATCTTTTAATATATCGAGTAGTGTGTAAATTATATGAATATATCAAATTCAAAACTGAAATTATATGAGTATATCAAATTCAGAACAGAAATTATATGAATATATCAAATTCAGAACAGAAATTATATGAATATATCAAATTCAGAACAGAAATTATGTGAATATATCAAATTCAGAACAGAAATTATGTGAATATATCAAATTCAGAACAGAAATTATATGAATATATCAAATTCAGAATAGAAATTATATGAATATATCAAATTCAAAAACTGGAATTATATGAATATATCAATTAGTTAGCACATATCAAATTTAACATTAAAAGATTGCATATTAAAAAAAATTATAAATTGCTTGAAATTATGCTAAATTTGAAGAAATTTATAGCTACAAATATATCTACGATATATTTGTATATCTATGAAATTATCTACAATATTTTCATAGCTGTTTATATAAGTTTCATAAAATTCTTAAGCTTTCTGCAGAACTTGCTAATCTTAATATTTCTTTAATATTTTAAAATTAAAGCTTTATTGTTTTAAAATTGTTAATGTATCATTATTTTTAGTTTTTATGACTTTTACTCTACGTGTGTTGCTTCATTCTGTGTAGTGAGCATTTTCTTTAAATAAATAATTACCTGAGTATACGCATGCCAGGTTGAGAATTGTTAATCTAACAGACACTTTTATTTCTCTCTTTTTTTCTTTATATTTAATCATGAAGGTGCCAAGAATCGTAGTTTTATATTTTGTGACTAAATAAATAGTCGTATTTTTCTCGTGCACCGACCTGAGACCAAGCTTCAACTTGTGCCAAGAACTGCCGCTAACAAAAAGAAAAAGATACAAACCTTATCAAAATAGCGAGGTGAAGAGAGGTAACCAAAACACAGAAAGAAGGACTTGACATCAAAAACCTTAATTTATGAAACTCAGAAGTGAAACACAATGTTAAAATTAACAAAAATCTTCAAATATAGAGATTTGAATTAAGATAAAACAATTCAAATAAGAATAACTATTCCATCTAAAACCTAGAAAACCTTCAATACCGACAGTTAAGCTTCAAGTTTATTTATTTATTTATATGCAACGTAGTCTGTCCAGAGAGTGCAAAAGATTGGTGGGTAATTTGAGTCCATAAACAAAATTACAAATGAAATAAAAACGAAATTAAACAAAATACGCAAAAGCATCAACAAAAATATAAAAATCCTAAAAGAACCTCAAAAGGAAAAGCAAGAGTCCAATTTGTTGATCTTGATTTAAAATAATTTGTTAAATATGCCATTATTGGAAGGAAAATCCAGAAATAATTAAATTATATACCAGTTTCTCCTGATCTATGCGAAAATTTGAAACATCTTTTGATATGTATCTACAGGAAGAAATTTTCGCATATCTTCGATTCTGTTTCGTGCTTTCTACCAATGTCAAGAGAAAATTCAATGCAATCTTTGCACAGAATGATGTCTTTTCAAAGATAGATAATCACATCCAAGTATGAATCTGCCGAAGACCATGGAATCCGATTTGATTGGAATTTTCTGGAGCAAGACCTTTGAATGGGATTCGCTGTGTCAAAACTAACAATATGTATTAGAACTAAATACCTTAAAACTTGAAATTTAACTAACAGCAAAAAGAATAAACCAAATGGAATGATACAAAAACACTAATTTGAAGGCCAGAACAAATAAAAATTAAATATCATGGAAAATGACCATGCATGAAGACATAAAATGTGGATTTTTCTCTAAATATGATAAATTAAAACTCTTTGACCAAATTTACTTCAACAGATATCAATTGAAAGTTTCAGAGTCTATCAAAATATGTACCTATGGAATCACAATTTTTTAAAGCTTAACACAAAAGATTCTCATTCAAAAAATGGTTCCTTTAGATAATACTTACCACTTTTAAATTGTTCACTTTTAAGACGTTTCTGAATGGTTTCCGGTTCACTCTCGCTGCTGGACGATGATGTTAGGGAACTTTCTGAATCGGATGAATCCGAATCTGAACTTTCTGGCATTATAGAATGATATGGACCTAAGCGTAGCCCAAAAGGCGTTATTTTAGGTTGCATTCTTTGTTCTCGTCTCCTCTCAATATTTTTCAATTTATTTTTAGTATCCTTAGATTTTTCATTGGTCTTCTTTGCTATCTCAGCTGTTTTCTCATCCTTAGTGACTAGGGTTGGCGATTTTACTTGCTTATCACTAATAGCGGAAGATTGATCAATGTTTGTAACACGAGACTTTATTTCGTTGTCATTTATTAACAAGGAAGGCTCGTCTTGTTTGTCAAGTACTTCTGTGTTTGAGGAATTTCCATTTACGTCTAGTTTCTGTCCTTTGTTAGACAATTTCAAACATTTTTCTCCGGAAATGGTTTTGCAGGATGCTTCTGGCTTTCCAGTTGCTATTATGGAGCTTTCTATGGCTGTTGTATTTATTGTATCAATGTCTCTTTTTCTTAAGGTGTCACTTGAATTATCTTGTTTCGTTACCCTTGAATTGAAATTTTCAAGAATATCTTCGTTTGTATTTGAAGATTCTTTGACTTGTTTACCTGTTACTTCTTTGAGTAGCTGGACTTGGGTTTTACATTCAGGCACAATTGAATCTTTCAAGAGTTCTTTATTGGAATGGTTGTCCACTGCATTTTTCAGTGAAATTTCTTTAGTTTCAACTTTAAAACCATTTTGAGGTAGTTCATGTGACAAGTGCGTTTGTTCTTTCGTATCATTGACTGTCTTGCTCGATTGATTTAACTGTGTATTTTCCGTAGAACTCTTCGACACCGTAACTGTGGAAGTTTTTTCACCAGACGAAATTTCAATCTTCTTATTTCTTTCAGTATTGATGCAAATATTAGATGGAGGAAGAACCGATTTATTGGGATGGCAATTCTGTTTATCAATTAACACGGACTTTTTAATAGTTCCTTTACCGTCCTCTGTTTTATTGATTGTACTGATATTTAAGTTAGTATTAATGGTACAATCCGATGATATTTTTGAAGCAGTTTCCTTTTTGCTGCTTTTTTCTGCACACAATGATTCAGGGGGAGGAACTGCTGATGAACGAATGGGGAGAATACCATTTTTATCATCAGAAGGTTTGCTTATCTGTGGTAATATTTTGTCTTTATTAAGATCAATCCCACTATCAATCTTATTTCTTCCACCTAAAGCTTTCTTTAAAAGTCCGTTTTCATCCTTATGACTTTTGTTGATTTCTAGAAGTGTGGTAGGAACGCAGCCAGAAGATAAAGATGCAGTGTTCTTTTCTTTAAAATTGGTTCCTGTACTTGTAGCATAATCGTTAGCGGCAAGATTTTGATCATGATTTTGTAGGGCAGTATGGATATCAGGGCTGGTAAAGGATTTCTTATAAGGCTTCGAAGAGTCAGTATTGGCCTTTTTAGAGTCTACACTTTCTGTTGATTTTTTAACATCCTTGGCTTTGGAAGTACCGATTTTCAAGTTTTTATTAACATCAGAAGATGAGGTGGGATTTAAATCTAAAGCTACCTTTTCGTCAGTCTGAGGTTTTGTTAAACCATGTAGAACTTTGTCTTTATCTGCTGTTATTTTGTTTTCTGGATTTTTAGATAAGGAGCATGGCACCTTTTCTTTCTTATCAGCAATTCTTTTGCTTTCTAGATCAGGTTTAGATACAATGCATGGAGCTGTCTTCTTTGCAGCTGCATTATTTTCTTGATCAGGTTTAGATATAATGCGTGGGATACTTTCTTTCTGCTCTTCAGTTATTTTGTTTTCTAGATTTGGCTTAGAAACAATATTTGGAGCTTTTTTATCTACAGCTGTTTTATTTCCTAAATCTGGTTTAGACTGAATGTATGGAGCCTTTTCTTTCTTTTCTTCGGTTATTTTGCTTTCTAGACTAGGTTTAGACACAGCGAATGAGGATTTCTTATCTGCAGCTACTTTATTTTCTAGATCAGATTTAGACAAAATGCATTTATTGTCCAGTTCAGGTTTAGATACACCACATGGGGTCTTTTCTTTCTTATCATCACCTATTTTATTCTCTAATTCGGACGGGGTCTTTTCTTTCTTATCTGCACCTATTTTATTCTCTAATTCGGGTTTAGATACACCACATGGAGCCTTTTCTTTCTTATCCGCATCTAC
>JAPMOR010038835.1:650254-662102 GCA_026543865.1 Argiope aurantia | reverse complement strand
GTTGAGGTTTAGATACACCACATGGAGCCTTTTCTTTCTTATCTGCAGTTACTTTATTACTAGGATCTTTAACAGCACTTTTCACTTCTATCAAATCAGGTTTTGTAGACACTTCAACATGAGTCTTTTTCAGAACAGAAATATCATTCACTTTGTCTGGTAAGGATTCCTGAACAACTGGAAGATCCTTTTTAGTTAAGTCCATCGATATCTGGTTACGCGGACAGAGTTTTTCAGTATTTTTCATCAAATCAGGTACATCAACAGCTAATTTGCTACTTATGGAAGGAAGAACAGGTGGTTTATCAATAAAGGATTTTTCAGAAGAATCAGGATTACTTCTGATATTAAAGTCATTTTGTTGTGGAGTAGCTTTTGAAGTTGTGCTAACAGCAGTTTGAATAACATCAGGAATGGATTTCAGACGAACAGCAGATATTGCTGTGTTGGAATCATTTTTCATTTGTTGCGATGAAAAGTTCACATTCGATGACTTCGGTTTTAAAACAACAGTATGGGCAACACTAACCGAGCCTCGCACCCTACCGACTTGATTCTTTTTCAAACCTATCGAATCAGACGTCAATTCTGTAGTCGCTGATTTAATTTTTGAAAAGGGTAACACTCTTTTAGTTGGAATGATGGATTCAGTATCACGCGAGACCTTAGTTTCATAATCAAGCCCCTTTTCAGCAACGACAACAGTTTTAGCATTTACAATAGAAACAATTACGTTTTGATCAACTGGAATGTTTTTATGCACATCGGATCCAACACTAGACTTCGCAGTTGGTAATGGTTTTTTAAGGGGTAATTTACAAACCACTACAATTTCCTCATCTTTTGTCACTTCTTTCCCAGTTTTAGCACTTAGTGAAGATGCAAGGTCAACCGTTTGGTCTTTCGAAGACTTGGTTTTCTCTACATCATAGTTTAAAACAGTTTTGCTCGAGTTATTGTTGCCTGCTTCCGACAAATTACCAGAAGGCAATGATGCAGGAGTAGTGTTCATCTGCTTTTCAGAATAAGTATCATTAGTACTTAATGATTTAGTTGAAAGTGCAGTGGAATTATCGGATACCATTTGATTTTCACGTGAAACACATTCATGACTTAATTTGGAAGATATAGTTTGCTTAGTTGAATCAATGGGGATATTTTTGTTTTTTGTATCACTTTTCGATAACACTTTATTTGCTTCAACTTTGGTCATTGATGCATCGCCGTTAGAATTCTGAGAAGACAATTCTTTAGAAGTTGAAATAACAGGGCAAGCAAGATTATTTCGCTTATTAGTTTCTAATATAGATAATTCTTTACATGCATCATTTGACGACAGTTTTTTAATTACTGAAATTTTATCAGAGGGAATATTAATTTCTTTAGATTTTAGATTTGATATTTCTTCAGTCACTTTAGTTTCGTTTACTAATTTCGCAGAGGTAAAACTTGGCTTATCTTGCACCGTATTTCCAGAATGACTAATGCTTATTTTATTGTCAGATGTACTAAGTTTAAAATTATCTTTTAATGAAAATTTAGTTTTATCTGCAATATGGCTGTCTGATACAACGGTTTTAAGATTGTCAATTTTCACAGTTTTTGATTTTAATGTATCAACGCTTTCATTCATAGCTTTGTTATTTTTTGTATTATCTATTAACTCATTAGATCTGATAGCAACCGGGGCAGATTCTAATGTTTTCTGCTTTTCAATGGAACAACTTACTGTGCCTTCATTTATCGCTTTATCGTTTATTGATATTTTGTCTACCGATTTAGTTTTTACGCCACCAGAAGTTTGCTTGGTAGCATCGGTATTTAAATTAGATAAGGCAGGAGACATTTTTACAGTTTCAATGGTTTTATTATTGGCTTTAGATTCTAGGGTCACACTAACACTTTTAGAAATTTCATTAATTTTTGATGGTTTTATTTTTTCAGTGTCGGTACTAGACGCAGTTTTGCTTAAAAGTCTTTCGGTCGAAATCCTAGAACTGAGCTTGCCAGACACCGCATCGACAATGGGAGTACAATTTCGGTCATTAAAATCGGATGTAGAAGTGGAAGATTCTATTGCTTTGGAATTTTTTGATTTAATTTTTGCATCTGAACCTAGAGTGGGTTTAGTTTTATTGCATATTATTTCTAACTGTTTTTCCACTGATGTGTCAACTAACTTTTCAGGACCTAAATGTTTAGAATTTAAGTTTGTGCTACATATTTTATTCGTCACGAGAGTTTTTGCATTTTCCTTCTCTTTATTTATTTGCTCATTTTCCAAGCGTAAAATTTCTACATTCTTATGAACACCTCCAGCATCATTTCCTTTCATTTTAAGCAGATTTTTTTCGGATAATTGACAATTTTCCTTTTTACTATTAGAATCTACTTTTTTAGTCTCTTCATCAGGTTTCAAATCAGGTAGAAGTTTCGGAAACGAGTTTTTCTGACTTGTATTCGGTAAAGAGTCTTTGCTAACATCAGGGGGCAATGCAGACATCTGATCCAAGTCATCATCAGGTTCTTTAGACAAGCGACGACGTATTGGTCTCTCTGGTTTATATTTGACAGACTTCCTGTGCATTCTGTTTGTAGGGCGAGGGGGCTCATTCAAAAGAGAACTAGACATAGGGTCCTGCGCAAGGGAAGGATCTGCTGATTCAGATCGATTACGTTGTCTTCGACGAGTCTTTACACTTTCATGAGTTTCCGGTTCTGTGGTATTTTCAAGCTGAATGCGTCGTCTTCGACGTGGAAGTCGATCAGGTTTCATATCGGCATTAGAAATATCCGAAATAAGATCGATAGGTTTTTCATTAACACAAGAAATATCAGATAGTGCGTCAGGTGTAACTGATACATTAGAAGTCAAACAACTGCTTTGTTTAGGAGTACTATCAGACGATTCACGACTTCTCCGGATTTGGTCTGCAATTATACTGTAATTTAAACTCCTTTCTTCTGCTGCTGTGTTTTCTATTGAAGATTTCCTATGTTTCTTTATATGAGGTAGTGATCCTAACGATTTTTTACGAGGTGGTGGAACTATTTTAGGGTGGCCTGTCAATTCCATATCCGATTGCAAATTAGCCAAATCGACAGTATCTACAGAATTTTCTTTTAATCTAGACGATTGCAAGCGCATTAGATTTCTTGGAGACAGCGGATCTATATTATGATCAGAAACACGACGTGAAACTGAAGGAGAACCAGAATCAGGTTTCGGGGAACCATATCTCGTTAAACTACAGTCTCGAGAACGTGGTTCTTTAGGGCTGTAACTCGATAAATTACTTTCAAGAGTCAACACTTCTTTGGAATTACGTCTCGATACACTGCTATCTCTACTCCTCACAGGGTCAATAATTTCGTCATTGACTTGATTTTCTTTGTTTCTCATTTCATTTATTAAAGGTGAACTAATATCTTCTGGTAAATCCCAGGATACTTTTCTCTTAACCTTGCTCAATATATCGTTTGTTATTTCGCGGAATTTTATGAGTTTTCGCTCCCGAACAAGTGGCATCGCTCCCTTTTCCCGCTCGGCTCGAGGCTTGGGTGTAAAATCGGATCTCAACATCGGTCTGCTTTGCATTGCTGGTCGGAAATAATCCGAATAATCTGTTCTCCTGGGTCTCTTAATGACAGAATTTGAGTATGAGCTGTATTGTGTTGGAATTGTTGGAAAATCATAATAACTTCTTGGTTTCGTTGAAAAATCATCTCCTCCCAACCAATTAACAGGGGACATACGAGAATCACTCGTCAAGCCTATCTCTTTCCGGCGCAATCCGGGAGATGTATCACCAGATAGCGCTGATGGCAAAGGCCTGTAATTTGTAGCACGGGTAACAGGGACCGTATAATCCCGAACTGGACTTCTGGAACGTTCAGGTATTGCAAAGTCCGTATCCAGAACTCGTTGGATAGATCGATTACGTGGGGAAAAATTTCTGGTAGTCAAATCGCTGCTAAAATTGCTGTACGATGAAAGCCCCGAATTATAAGGAGCAGGAGATCGACTTCTATTATAATACATTTTGATTTTTTTTAACGGTAATTAGTAAAATTTAAATGTTTCTTTCAAAAAATATCACTTTTAAGCTCAAGAAAGAAGTCTTGCAATATCTGAAATTAGCTCACATGCAAAGAAGAAAAGTCAAATACCTTTAACAGCAGAATCATTGAAGGTGCACGGAAATAATCCAACTGCAAAAGTATGGTACCTGCACGAAGTAGAATATTCTAAAAGAGCAAACGTGGGCAGTCCATTACACGATCCAGCTTGAGATGTCACAGACACAGCCCATTAGAGCGATGGCAATTCATATTTTGCATGCGATTATTTCTCCCCTTCGCTTCTCAAATTTAGTCTACGAGCGTGAAAAACAAATAACCACGTTGAAACGAGTGGCACACCAGATCAGGACAATATGCCAAAAATTCGTCAGTGACAACAGAGAGAGCGAGGATATTCTTCACCCGCACCAAAAGGATCCTGAGCTTAAATGAGGGAGACTTCTTTTAAAAGCGAAACGTCAGGGAGGGAATTGTTGCCAGGAATAAAGCGGGAAAGAATCGCTTTATTTATTCTGTTCCCCGCTCCTCCAGCCAGTGGAGTTTTCAGACACTAGAAACATCCAGGAAGAAAAACACTTCCGCGACGGTGAACAGAGCTTTCACCTTTGAACTAATATAATGTAAATGAAACTGACATAATGATATTACTTGTTTACCTGATCCAGTAAACAAGTAATTTAATCTCTGCCACAAAAAATATTACATGAAATATATTTACGATTAAACAAATAAAACCTGATATAATAATATTACTTATTTATCTGATCAAGTAAACAAGTAATTTAATCCTTGCAGCAGAACATATTACATAAAAAATATTTTCGATTAAACAAAGGAAAAAACCCTGATATAATGATATTACTTGTTTACCCGATTAAGTAAACAATTTAATCTTTGCAGCAGAAAAAAAGTTTACATGAAAAAAAAGCTTGATTAATCAAACAACAAAACTGAAAGTATTAAATTCTGATTTTTTTAAAAAAATATTACGTCCAACTTTTTTTAAAAAAATCAATAAGAATGTGATTAACTTGTTTTGACGTTTACACTTTACGAGTTTCCTTTTTTTACACAAATTATTTATGGACACGCGCCACGCATTAATATTATTAATTTAAATTTATTACCAGTTAATTCCTTTGCCACACCTTGTAAAGCATATCAGCTGTAATTATAAAAATTACGTAACTATAAATATTAACCTAACAACCTAACACTTACAAAACTATAAACAAAATATAAAACACCAAGGAAAATATATATCACAAAGAAAATATAAAAGGCAAAAATCAATACAAAAATTTTAAAAAAATATATAAGGTATTAATATCCTTGTGAAAAATTTTAACACAATAGATATAATGGTTGTCAATAAAAGTTACAAAATAGATGTTTATAAGCAATTTAATCATGAAAAATTATAAATATTATCGAGATCAGTTCAAAGGCCTTTGCTTTAAAATGTCATTAAATACACATTAAGATACGAATTTAAGGAAGTTATTTCTTATTACAGCATTTCGCAATGCTACTTTGGGATGGTTTACTAAAAAAACTTCATGGCAGATGTCATTAAAACATTATCTCCTCAAATCACAATCTCATTTTTTAAAATTAAGTTTTGTTCTAATATCAGCTATGAAAACCAGTGGTGAATTTCCAGCTAGGCAGCTGCCTAACTATTTCTGGATCATAGAAGTCATAGACAGATTAAAATAATGTCTTAATAGCCTAATAGTCAATAAATTTATAAAAAATACCAATTTTATAAAAATTTATAAATTACTAAAATATATTACCATTTTGTCATGTATAATTAGTCAGATATCTATATATTTCATTGTTGTGTACTTGAAAACTACAATATTTATAATTCCCGAGCTTTTATTTAAAAAATATTATGCACAAATATGAATGTCGCGCAATTATGAGTCATAATAAAAAAATTATAAAATTGCCAAAATAACAATTAGCCTTTAATATATCATTAAGATGTTGATTAATCTAAAAATACATGGATTTGTGAAACTAAATTGGCCAGCTTATTAAAAAAGGAATTTCATAACGTGCATTGCTTCAAGCAGCAAAATACATCACTTCAGCGTTGAAAAAAATCAAATCTATGGAAGTATGATTTTACTTCACACTAAACGATCATAATCATATATATTTGTTGATCTAAAATCAGCATCCATTATTTATATTAAAGTAACAATATCGAATTATGGAAAAGGCTATGAGTAAAATGAAATCATAATTCTATAAAACGTGTCTGCAACAAACTAATAAAGAGATGGGGGAAAAAACTGAGAAATGACAACCCTTAATATACCTCTGTTTGTTATCATTATGTTGATCAGCATCAATATTCAGTTGATAAAATCTTTTATAAAACATTTCTAAAAAATAAAGACAAATTTGAGTGAAATGCATTTTTTTTTAATTTCATGCGATAATCCAGCATCAAAAGAAAGAAGGACTTCAGTGACGTATTTTACTTTGAATAAAAGAAAATATGCAAATATTCGTTTGTATTGTCCATTTCATTTAATACACTGAAAATCGTGAAAAGACGATTTGTTATATATTTATTTAGCCTTAATTCTTCAAGATTTACGAGTAACAAAAATATTTAGAACGAGCAGCGAACGAATGACAACTGAAATTTTAGTTCCCACATTAGTCGTAAATCATTCTTCAAAGCATTTTATTTCTTAAAGAATATTTTCCGAAACCATGCACAACAATCCTCAACTTCCAAGAAGTCTCGACTCCGCTAAATTTAGAAAACGAAACAAAAATGCTTGGAATTAACAAGGAAGCATCTCCAAAATCCTTTCACATTTTTTCGGAATCTTACAGTGAAATTTTCTGTTCACGTACGCGAAAGCAACTGTGGCAGTAAAATGCTATATCGATTGCCATATTTACAAATAATTGGTCTCAGAGATAATCGATTTTTTTATGGACCGAAGGGGGAGAGAATAGGATAAGTAAAAATGTTTTATCAAAAGATATCGATGCAGATACTTCTGCACAAAAAATTTCCAAGACAAGAAAATGTTTTAATAACAGAAGTTATAAGTAAAAGCACCGGAGATCTATCGTAAATTATGAAAAGTATTGAAAAATATTTATTAAAATTTTATTGAATGGATTATTTTAAAATATTTCAATGCCGATTAGTTTAAGTACTGAAATAAAAGGAAACTGATAGTCCATTGCAAAGTAAGGTTGGTTAAGGGATAGTTAAAGCAAATAATTTTACGATTTTTCAGTTTATTATTCGTTTCATTTATTAGAATTTTATAAAAGTCAGTTTAAATTGGAAAGTAGATTTCAAATTGCCTGAAAAATATTGCATTTCGCCTTAGTTAATACTACAACTATTTTTGAAAAATACAGCAGTTACACAAATTACCTCTTTATCCGGCATACCTGATGTACTCGAATTTCGATGAATGCTTTAGAAAACATGATATTTTTCAGAAACAGTGAAAAAAATAATAATGAGAAAAAACTAAGTTAAGAAAAGTTTTAGAAAAATTCTAACAACATTTAATTGAAAACTGTTGAAATTTTAATAAATTATATTTTTTGCATTGGTATTCTCTACGATAATTAAAGTTTTAAAAAAAGAGTTTTACATTTAGAACAACTTTGAGATATCTATCTTCAAACTATGCCTACATTTGATGATCTTAGTTTCTGAACACCAAACACTTGAGTCTGAAAAACGCTGCAATGCTTAGAATTCAAACAAATTTATTTTATATCTACTCAGAGTTAAAAAGTTGTCTTTTTCTGCACTTCTTTGTAACATCATACTGATACAAATCTTTCGATGATTTCACTTTTGATGTTTCTAAATTCCGGTAATGGGTTCAAAAATGTAAAAATACAGCCAATAAAGTTTCGTGCGTCAGATTTACATCAGAGTGATAACTATTTGTAACAGTATTCGCGCTAATGCAGTCTGAATATATTATTAGTCAGCACTAGGGAAAAAAATCATATTGGAGTCAGTTCCGCAATTCTTATCGTTAAAAAGGTATGTAAATAACCTACAAAATGTTTCTTTTTTTGAAAACTGTGAGTAATTTTACCGAAAATCATTTCGCTGAAATGTGACAAGTGAATCATTCCACTCCAATGTCTTACTCGTCAGGCTTAAAGGGTAGAGCAACTCTAAATGAAAACGAGTAGGCGTTCAAAATAAGATGTAGTTTGGGTTTTTACGGCATTAAACAGTTTTTAGTATTGAATTCAAGGATTTGTTTCTCGACAGCATAGTTATTACGTCAGAGCAGTGGCTTTTTTTATTATAAGAATCTAATAATCACGTTATATACATTGATCACGTTAAATCATGATCACGTTATATACATTGATTTGTTTAAGGTACTGATACGTCAATTGCTTTGTTTTCGGAATCCATTACACACTGCATAAAAAGGACGAAGTCATCGTACAGCGTAAGATAACATATAATTTAATGCAAAACAAAATGCGATAATAAAATCACACTATTTAATTTCATTTAGTAGTGCGTTTAATGTAAAATGTAGGATTCATTAAATTTTAAAAATTAAAATATCCAATGGTACAGAAAACAAAATCAAGGAATGTTGAAAGTTAATAAAATCAAAGAAAGTATAGATAGTTATAAATCAAATCTAATCCAAGAACAATTTTTTTAAATTAATAAATTAAAAGGCACGTAATCAGGAACCAGCAATACATGACTGCTAAAACTACAGTTTCACTTTTGCCCACTTTTCTCCTGAAGGACACAAGCTAATTTCGGTACTTCAACAACAATATTTATTCTCAAATTTAAGTTTATATACAATTATTTTAAATCAGTAAAATCGTATACTTATTAACTATTAAAAAATATACTTATTAACCAAAAGTTGATGAGTATTTTTTTCCTGTCTTTTCAATATTATCAACAGGTTGACTACCACTCGCGAGGTAACTCGTATTCGGCAGTTTTAGCTAGGACTTCAATTACAAATTAGGGCTAGCAACTTGACAAGCCATTTTCTATGCCAGTAAGTTTTTCCAGTAAGTTCATCTGTACTATATTTAATGCTAACAATAATGTAATAGGATGGAGTCAAATTGCCTTTTGGACCAGAAACCTGTAAATGGTCTGGTAATAAAGAATTGAATTATTTTCGAATTCTTTTTTTACGACTAGATCAAAGTACATATCATTTGTAATAGTATCTTAAGGCTTTTGCTTCAGTTCTTCAAGCATAGACCATACAGTATGGTTTTGCATTCATTAAATGTATTCCTACAAAATCTGTTTCCCAATTTGGTAGCTTATTTTTCATGGATTAGTTTCAAATACTATAAACAACAACAAAAAATTAAGCAAAAGTAACAAATTAATATCATCAGATTAACAAGGCAATATTTTTTATTATTACTAAGATAATGACAGCATGTTTTCAAAGAAAAAAAATGCGACTGATACATAATATATTGCTCGCATATTTATATATAATTGTAATTAGTCTACTCTCTAAAAATGATTCTCTAACCGCTCATACTCCGCCTTCACTTTAACTTCTGAGTGCGCGTGCTTTTAATTTTCCCGTGGAATCAAAACCCTGAGGTCAAATTCCTTTCTGAAAATATATAAGGTCTTAACACATTCCCAGACTCTCTTTTCCTACCTTCCGCTTTCATATGTGGCACGCTACCGTGGTCACCATGTTGTCGATAAAGATATCTTGACAAAAGCTAAAAATTGGATTATTTCCTTAAAATGATGAATAAATAGTGTTAAAGAACTAAACGAAAGTTTCTTCGTCATATTTTACAAATCTATGAACTTTTTCGTATTTCGTTAATTCCAAATATTTTTCATTTTCAACTTTAAAAAAAAATGAGTTTAAGAATGTAGCATGAATGCACTTTTTAATTTTTATAATAACGAGATTGATTGTTTCTCGCGAACCAAAATATATACCTTTCTCACATTCGAAAATCTACGTAAAATATCAAATTTTGGTAAAGAGTTTCTAAAATTAGAAATGCACATATTGAGATTTTGAAGTGCGTTCCCCTTCCCAGTCTTACGTCATTAAGGGATGACTTGTTTATTCACGAGTAAAAAGACACAAAATCCAGAAACTTACGTGTGCACTTGAGTCCCTGTTTACGAAAACCGTAAAGGAGAGAACCGCAATGATTGCAGAATGTTGGACTTCTGAAAGTGTGGACTTGAAATCGATGCGGTACATCTATTTTGAACCGTTCTCGGAGATACTGAAAAAAATAAGAATGTAATTTAATATATTGCTCAAAATCTTTTTTTAAATTATGTTAAAAATTTATTTGGGCATTCTTTAAAATTAACATTGCTGTCATATATCAAGAGCAAAGGTTCCCAAATGTTGAAAAATTGAAACCATTTTATCCTCAATGCATTGAATTTTTCCAGTGCCGAACACTTTTTTTTTTCAAAAGAGTTTTATTAAGCCAAAAATGAACTTTTATGATGAAAAAAAACATTAAATATAATTTCTACAAAAAAAAAAAAAAAAATCTCATGTGGCTAGACGAAATCTTTAAGTGAACATCATATTTTTGCAAATTGTGGAAAGATGCATACATATCCGAAATCTAGTCGCAACCCAGTTTGGGAATCCCTGATCTAGAGGTTTATGATTAAATATCGAATAAATATTATTTCGAAATGCATTCGGAGATACTGAAAAATAAATAGAACACTTTTTTAAGATATAACCTCCAACCAAAATATATATATATATATATATATATATAAAATAAACAAGGAGGTTAAATAATTTAATCAATGGTTAACTGATAAATATTATAGTGATGATATTCTTTGAGTGAAGCAAAAATTAAATGAAAATATTGTCCTACAAGTAAACGTTGTAGAAATCATACATAAAACACTAAGGTTCAACTAACTTCAATCTTGCCTAAAGCCCATAGCGCCATCATATCTTTTATTCAGAATATTTATTATAGTAATTTTTATATTAATATTTTCCCATCATGCCGATTGACTTTGTAGAAAGACAATATGCTACATAGACAGATTTTTTTTTACAAATTTTTGAATATTCTTGAGAACTGTTCACACAGTGAGATTACTTTCCTTGTTGCTTATACAAATAATAATAATAAATAGAAGATGAAAACTCTCGTCTAACTGAACTGATTTCTTTCAAACATAACAAAGCTTCGCTTTAAATTATAGTTAAATATGAAATTTAATAAATGAAATTAAATGAAGTGTGAAGTTTACACGAAACTCAAAATTCATTCAAAGATCTGCCTTTAAAACAAAATTTTAAGACACAGTTTTCAAGTAAGATATTTAGAAAATTTTACAGTTTTCCAAGTAAGGTATCGCAATCTCTACCAGTTCTGTAAATACATTTACATATATATTTATATGTAAATACATTTACATATATATAATATTTAATATTAAATACATTTATTGACAGATGTTTAAAAAATATAAAAATACACCCGTTTTTTAAATATAAATGTATATATTAAAAATAAACATCGCATTTTTCCTTGGCCGGTTATAAATTTTTGAAACTTGTGGATAATTGTACTTAATATATTGATGCATCGTCTTCCACCTATTTCTAGATGCAGAGATATACGAACAATAAATAAACATTCTAAGCTTTACAATAGACACGGAGAGTAAATAAATAAATATTTTATGCTTTACAATGGACACGGAGAGTAAATAAAT
>JAPMOR010038835.1:627756-650244 GCA_026543865.1 Argiope aurantia | reverse complement strand
CACGGACAATTAATAAATATTTTAGCTTTACAGTATTCTCAAAATATCAACTATTATTAGCAAAATAATCGTTAAGAAAATCTAACATTATCCTACTTGTGTTGCTTGAGATTTTAAGGTAGAGCCAGTGCATTTCCCCAAGAACTTCTCATGGCATTTCTTATGCACAGCTACTTGGCAAGCTAGAAAAGGACAGGCGATGAAATTATAAGAAACTATTCATTTATCCAAGGAAATCATGCATAAAACGTAATTCTGATATTTTCAGTAAAAAATAAAAATATTTTAAAGCTTTACAGAATGCTAAGTAAGAAAAAAAAAATCTTACCCAGACACTGATAGCCTTGTTTTCCGAAGCCCCTGAAATGTAAAAAATGTGTAAAACTATTAATATTTCTATCATTTCATATTCAAAATGCTACTGTTAATATTAAAAGTATCGTTGAAATTGTCTTCAAAAATGCATTTATTTTTCTTTTATCTCTTCAAATTTTATGTAATAAATTGCTCACTTGTTTGAATCGCACATTTAATGCAATCGACACTTAATTACAATATTTTTTGGCAAATACAGCAAGAATTTAAAATCAAGTTTGATTTCTGTGGCAGTATTTCATATAATTAGTCTAATGTCAAAATGAACACAAAAAAATATAATTGGAAAGGGCGGTTGCTTATTCAAACATCATGAGCATAGGGAAGAGTGTGGATTGAAAATTGCTGTTTTATAACCGGATAATCCGAAACGTTTATCCACTTTATTGATTATATTGATGATAATACGAATCTACTGCAGAATATGAATGTTAAAGTTGCCAGTTTTAGGGGGAAATATCAGATAAAAATATGAAGCCACGAATCGACTACAGAATATGAAAGTTCCAGTAGCCAGTTTTAGAGACAAAATATAAATGTACTTAGGCCTCTTATAGGGTGATTTCATTCTATAAAGAGTAGGGAGGATTATGTGGAAAACATTTTAAAAATGAACTGAAATATTTTTAAAAAAATTATATGAAATATTTAGTTAGAAACAGAAAAACGATCACCTGAGACATTTGATTCAAAAGGTGGGACATATCTATTATGTTTCTTCACTTACGAACAATGACTTAAAAAGGGGACTGACCTGACTAACCCGGAATAGCTTTGTCAACTTGTATAAGAATTCGCGAAATCCAAAAAGACATAATGAGAAGTAGAGAAGTGACGTGATTTTTTTCCCTGGAAAAAAGAAGAAAAATGCGAAACCTATATTTTACGTAACATAGACATTAGCGTCACTGCAAATAAACCTGAACGAAGCAACTACGGTGACAGAAATGCGCTTCTATTTCCTAGAACTTTTTCGCAGGGAAGATGGGGAAAAATATATATATGTAGAAAAATGTTTATTTTATAAGGAACAAAAACGGCCCAGCGGTTCCCAACTGCGGGAGCCTTAGAATAACACTGCAAGTCATTTTAAACACCCTCACCTCATCTACAAACAGAAAGGTAAAAAAAAAGAAAAAAAAAAGCATGCCTTACGCGAAAAAGTTTCTTTTCCCACTTTTCCCCCTTTGCGCTCACTGTCTTTTAAATGACACATGCTACGTTAAATTTCTGGCGGTTTCAAACTATTATTGAAGATAGGAAGGAAAAAATGTACAAGAATGGAAAATGGAAAACATGTTTCAGAATGAATGAACCATCACAAAAATGTAGATAAGTGTCTGTCTTGGCTTCAGGACAGTTAGCGCTACAGTTGCTGGGGCGAGACCCGATACCATGAAAAATATTATGATCCTAGCGCAAACATTCAATTGGCGTTGGATACGCCATTAAGGTCACAAAATACAGAAGCGATTAATGCCGGTAAAAAATGGATTGCAGATGTTTAGTACATGCATACTTCCGATTCTGCTCCGATTTCCATCTGCCTTTTGGAGAAACTGGTACGCAAAATACCTTACTTCTGGCACCTCCTCTCGATAGGTGTATATTACCCAAAGCTATCAATGCACTTCACACCACTCATCTTTTCTCCGAAATTTCATCAATTATGGCTTGTCCGGCACAAATCGGATATGTATAAGATCTAATCTATTGAGGGCAGAATTCTCCTTTCTCTGATATGGTATGGAAATTTGGAGAGGGGTTGCCGTCTCAGGTGTTGTCATCGCAGTACGATTATAGTTGGAAAATGTTATTCAACTGAAAAATTGCAATCGCATGGTTTTGAAATGGTATATTAACCTAATTACAGCTAAATGAACATAAAAATGTAGACCGAAAGTTTAGAGGTTTAATGCTTTTGTTTCCAAATCGAAATAAAATGTTAGTTAACTACCTTTCTTTAAACCCTATTCAACCGCCGTTTTATTTACGTTATTTGTACAATTTCACATTTCTGTACGATTTCTACCATAGTATGTAGTATCTTATGCTTTTAAAGTGTGTTTCTCATCAAATGTACTGCACTGAACAATGATAATGTGCTGCATAAAGAAGGCTATAATGCGCAATACATATAAATTTGATAATATGTAGCCGCAGTCATCCTAATTATTACTATAAGGTAAACGGTCGTAGTATGAGGGGGGGGGGGGGTATTCAGTAAAATTATATACTATGTTGATTATATAATATATGATCATTTATCTCATGTGCTATTTATTAGTATTTCACATTTAAATAAGATTAAGTCAAGTCATTTCCACATTTCAGAATTAATATCTGGGTCTCATCGGATAACAATGACTTATCCGATTCGTGCTCCAAATTAAAATTCTATAAATTTAAATCTATGATTAATCAGTAATTAATTTAAAAGATACAAAGCGCTTAAATATTCTGCCTTTTCACATAGAATGAAATAATAAACATAGGAATTAATCAGCAATGTTTAATGTATTGTTCTATAGAGCCACCATAAGTCAGACGTAGGCAAGCCTCGTGATTCATTCTCGAATTTTTCTGCACGTATATGTTTTCATATGCAATTGTATCGACTGGAAAGTCATGCGTCAGCGAAAAATCGTTATAAATGTGATGGTAATTCAAACGTGTAAAACTGCCACATGACTGTCTTATGATTACTTATCTTGCTGTAAATAATAATTTTTTTCCATGCATAAAGGAATTAAAATAATAATAAGATATTTAATTACTACAAATCCCTACACACCCACCAACTAACAAACTCCCTATTTATCTAAAATAGAATGAATAATCTAATTAGGAGGTCAAATAACTTCTTAAGTCAGGTTAAGATAAAAAGTCAGTGAAAAAATATTCTGCCAAACTGATTGGAGTAATAAATTTCTCTTCCAAAATTTCCAACACAGTAAATACAGTATGTGAAAACTTTTTAAGGAGAGAGTGGAAAAAAAAATCTTATACTTTTGAAGAAGCTCAGAGACTTGTGATATTTACAATGGTAACCAAGAAATAGTATGTATGAGCAAAATAACACTCTTAAAAGGCACAAGGATTTATCTAAAGCTTATCATAGCAGCTAGGAAGAAATGTTATTCTAAATCGATACAGAATATCTACTAAGCAAGTTTCTGAAATAAAATTTAAAACTTTTCGATATAAGAATAAAAAGACTCCGACTGGTATAAAAAGAAAGTTATTGTCATTCCATCTGTTATCATAATTGTCATTTAGAAACATGGTTACTGTGTGTAAACAAAGCTGTTACCGAGATGGTGGTCAGAGTAGATATAAAAGAAATCCACCAGGAAGAATTATTATACACAATTTTCTCGTATGTGAATATTCAATAAATGAGCAAAATTAGGAAAATATCGCTCATTACCCACTGAATTACATGTTGGATAGTACAGCAAGTTCCTAATACCAGATGCAACAATTTTAATGTGTGAACTGAAAATAATAAGTTGCAATTCCCATGAAGCAACTTGAGGGAGAAGTGCAAGAAAATTGTCCTAAAGAAATGAAATCATGAAACTCCCATGATAAATATTAAAATATAAAAATAAACTGAGGCTCCTTGAATTCCTGAAGAAAATGTAAGCTGTTATCAAGTTAAAGATGGTTTTGCATTTGAAGACATACGAGAATAGGATTCTGAATTTTCACCCATTCAATAATTTTTTTTTTAGAAAGCATTAAAACTATAGTAAACTTTTTCAGAATGAGATTAAACAGTAATACTTTGAATGAATATAGGGAATAGAGGATGAGAAATTTATCATCAAAAAAGTATTGCAAATATATTTGGGTGCAGCTTACTGGTCCTTGTGCCATAAAATGACAATCATTCCTGTAAGTATATTTGGCATACAGCAATGCGCTTCCTTTGTGGATCAATTGCCCGTTCGCGATTTCCTGCAATAAATATTTAAATAAAGCATGACTCTTTAACCATGGTTTATGGCTTTCTAAAGAGAATCAGTTTTGTGTATAAGGAGTAGGAAATCGCTTATATAAAATTTCATTATTTTATTTATAAATGTACATGTATTTTTCCTTATTAATGTTCTTTTTATAAATCGCATTTGATTGGATTTCCCTTTGGTTTATAATATGTACTAAACGTACCGCTTATCAATTTGCATTTTTGTTTATTTATTACTGCGAGCGAGAATCCGTAACAGAATTAAATTATGGCGCCCCTTAGATTATCGCGAGGGTGAATTCCCCCAATTGCACCTTCATATTCAAATAAATTTCGTTTGCCAGAGCAACAATGCAACAGTGTGATGAAATATGCACTATAATTGGAATGCAATTCTTTTATAATACATTATTTGAGGGACTATTAAAGAATAAGTGGAACCAAGCATAATATAACTCGCTCCTATGCGTTTATTTCAATTTACAAAGGGAAATAAATATGCTAATATTCTATGGTAGAGGCATCACCAAGAGTGTCTTGAGAAGGCTACGCCCTCACCTGCCATTGTAACATTAAGTTTTTTAAAATAAAGTGGACAAAATTTTCCACTTTAGCACCACAAACCAAGAATTACTAGAATTGTAATGCAATTCCTGTGCAATTTTTAACAAGGAAACAGAGTAATGAATAATTGGCATCCGATTTGGCACAGTTTGATTTTATCACCACTATTATTTTTTTGACTTTGCAAAGTCAAATGAACACGCTAATATTCTTGTGTGTAACAGTGTACCCAAGTTTGTCGTTTGAAATATCTACAGCGTCAGTTGCCACATCATTACACCATTTGTAATGTAATCGGATAAAACCAGAACAATAACGTAGCAAATTTATTACTCTTTAAAGATCAACAATGTAGGAAATAGCGTGTAAAAATTTGTATCATAGTTAAAATTATAATCATTATTAATTATTAAAATATCAACAATATATAAATAATAAAACAAACACAAAGGACCATTTACCACAGAAATTCTTTGCAGAAAGCACAAAAAGTCGGTTGTCGGAAAAATTTGGCCACAAAGGCATGACCTTTTGCCTCATGAACATTCTGAAGTTTTACTGCACCTCGACGATGGTGAAAACCAGTCTCAAGGGTTCTGAAATGATGGCTAAACCGATGCGAGTTATTCTGAAGAGCTAGAAGAAAAAAATGAACCAAAATTTTCAAATATAGTCCAATGCATTCAGAAAAAAATAATGAAAATCTATTTCATTTGTCAATAAATTGCCATCAAGACTCATATTCACACTTATCATTATCCTCTTTATTCTTTTAATTATAGTAGAGAAGTAATTATTTAATTACAAAGTAGGTGTGAATCAATTCACAGGAGTGATTGAAATTTCATCACCAGGAGCTAACTTGTTAATCAGGTGGAATGGAAAACAGTTTACATGTTCACATTATAAACTTAATTTTAAATAGTTTAAACAGTATAAGTATGGAACTTTTCTTAATGTAATAGATGTATAACAATTCAATATGAACGTAATATATTTTTAAAGTTCTCTTTTGCCTTTCTCTAGAAAAGCGATTCGAGGAATATGACCTCTATGAATCTGAAAAGGCTCTCAATTCCCATTTCTCAACAAAAAATTATTTTCCAATTTCCATGCCAGCATACATGTACCGAAACATAGCAAGCAAATAAAATGTCAATGATAAAAAAATTCAAAGCTTATATTTAGCAAATTTCAATTAATATATATGACTAATGAATTTAAGTTATTCTCAATTTGCTTTAAAAGATCTGCTTTAGACACATGCTGCGAATTTTCGCTGTCATGCCTACACAGTTTAATTAGAATAACATGTTGATTGTCAATGGCATCATCTGACTCGCATTTTTGTAGTTAGGATGACCCTATTCTCTACTGCAGTTAAGAGATATCGGAGTAAAGGCTATCTAATTACAAGGAAGGTGTGAATCATAGGCGTACGTCATGGTAGTTAAAGTGTTAATATACAAGTGGCCAACTATGCAATGATCTTGAGTTGAACCGGGTCTCGAGCCTACAATCCTTCGTTATCTAAACAAGACTTGCTATTAGGTCATGATGGCCTCAACTAATATCCGAATATCAAATTAAAAGGGTTCGGAAGAGATTAAAAAAAAAACTATACTTCATGCATCGTAACTTTCAAAATTGGTTTCAAATTAATTTTATATTAGATTTCAAATATTTTATTTTATTTTTATAATAAACTAAAGTTTTCACCATGAGATTTTATTCTTTTGTCCTTTTTCTGTATTTCTTATTTAAAATAAAATGTATGATGTGTACGAATAAATTGTTTTTCAATCCACTTCATTGGCAAGTTGGCTGCAAATGATTATCATAAGTCCATTTTGTTGATTTTCATGTTTTTGTAGTATTTGCTTTCTAAAATACATCTTGAATGAATGAAGTATAAGAGCTGTGGAATCGAAAGAAAATGTTTTTCAACTAATTTTTTTTTTAAGATATAAAATATGACATGGAATATTATGCGCTTTCAAACTTTTGGTTGGATTGTAAAATGTTCAAACAGTTAATTACATTATGTTTTCTGTAAATCTGATGAAATTTCGCTATTATAACTATATTTTACTTCTTACATGCAGATTTAAGTGCAAGTGAATACATGACAAATAAACTTCATAAATTTAACTACAGTTTTCTTTATTACAAATTACCCGGTTAAATTAATTATATAAATCAAATTAATCAAAATAAAGAATCAAATTAATCAAAATAAAGAATCAAATTAATCAAAATAAAGAATCAAATTAATCAAAATAAAGAATCAAATTAATCAAAATAAAGAATCAAATTAATCAAAATAAAGAGTTAAATGTTTTAATAAACAGTCAGCGAATGAAAGAAATCTCACCATTTTCGTCCTCGAAATATATTATAGTGAAACGTAGAATTCCTTTTGGAGTTAAGCTCAGCTGCAAAAGAAATAGAAGTTATTATATGCAACTAATGAATTATTCAATACATCAACCAAATTTAATAACATTAACAGCAAAAAAAATCGATTTAACAGCTTCTTATGAAATAGGAAGTATAATATCCATAAGCAAGTTATTAAAATATTGAAGTCTCTCTTATAGCTGCATTAAGCCTTCTACGGCCCTTAGGCAATCAAATCTCGGGGCCCCACTGATAAAGGAAGGAGAACAAATAATCATACTAAGCTTCGGACGCCACTTCTGTTACACCATTGATGTCAATCCGTATAAAACGTCACGCACGTGCTTTTCAACATAGTACTCTGTGTCCACCACAAGAACACTTCCAGACAAACACCCATGTTTACGGCGGCCGTCATAGAAACAGATCCATTTCGAATAGGAGGAATCGGACGGATTTTTTCCCCCTTTCTTGGCGTCAATTTGAAGCGATAACAAAAGCCGTTGCTCATTCCTCTTCTCACTTTAGCCGCAATTGCACATACCTTTATATTCGCTTAGTTTTCTTCTTTTATGTATTATTAACCTTTTCTTTGGTTAATATTAACGGTATTTCATTATTTAATAATTTTTTTTCTTGTCCCTTCAATTTTGACATCCTTTGAAATGCCGTTTCAACTTAAGAAAGAAGAGACTTTAAAATCACAAGCACATAAAATTGTGTATAAGGGTACAGTGTTTTGTTTCGAAGAAGCTGCAGCAAAATCTTTGAAAGTACTCTTTCACAAGCTCTGAAAAGAGTTTCTCAAACGACTGGAGTGTCGGAATTTACTATTAGAACAATTAAAAATGAAGTTTTGACACTGGACGAAACGGAAGTTACGATTGAAGCATATTTAACACTGAACATTTTACTTTATATTAAAATATAACCAACCATTTATAAAAATTATGAAATAATTACGATTAATTATACTATTGTTTTTCTGTTAGATTACCATGCGTTTGCTTCGGAGAATTTGATATAAATTACTTACATAAATGAAATGAAAACGATTAATTTTTTTATCATGCATGATTCTACTTTAGATTTCTTAATTATTATTTATTTTCTTCTTGTGCAATCATTGGGCATACAAATAATTTTTCAGTTTTTTTTATTTGATTTGCAATGTTCTTTGTATACATATGACAGGAATATCATATTTTTTCAATATTCCGAATATTCAAATGATTTCAGCTAAGTAAATCATTTTTTAAATTGTTTTAAATAATTAAATGTAATACCAAATATCGCCAATTTGGGGCTAAACGTGCCAATGTAAGAAACTTGAATGAATTTCTACCTATGCGAAATGAACTCTTCCTACAGTAATCTGTTTCTTTAGCGACGCCGTAAACATAGACAAAGGTCTGGAAGCGTTCTCGTGGTGGACAGGACACACAGTATACGGTGCTTCATTACAATTAGCTCACATTTTGTGCTAATCACTTGACTGAAAAAAAAATGCGTTATTATTCAGTTTTTGTCTGTTCTTATTCACAAGACAAAAACTGTTGTCTGCGAGCTTCCCGAGTTTCTATTTCCCTATTCTGAGTAATTAAAATAAAACATGAACAGCAAAATCAAAGTTTTAAAAATCTACAAAGTTGTACTTAAGTTAATATTTCTTTTTCTTCAACACGCTGGTGTAATATTTATTAAAAATCATAAGTAAAATCTTTTTTCACACCGTTTATTAAATTTTGTAAATGAACAATAAGTTCAAAATACCCTCAGTACTATTGGGACTAACTCTAGATGAGACAAATTCTAATAATTCTTTTATTCTAATAATGTACGCTTTCCCCTCTTTCTATGCCCACGGGGGGGGGTACCTCTTAATTGAAAAAGAGAAACTTCCGGCATGCTGGTTAGTTCTTGGTTCTCGCTACCCCTGTGAGTATACGACGAGGACGACACCTGAACTGGAATCCCCTCTCCAAACTTCTACACCACACCAGCGGGAGTACGTTTGACACTGTCGGATTCAACGTGCACCAGACTCACTTACACGACGGTTCTTTGGTGGAATCGGGTCTGAAACCTGAAACCATCCGGTTCAGAAGCCGAGATCTTACCACCAGGCCACCACTGCCAAATTACCTCGGCTAATATAGAGATATGAATAGAGGAGGAGTCAGGGATCATTTGAAACATTAATTTACAGTTAAATATTCATTTATTACACACACTATTCGTTCTGTCCTAACGAAATAATTTGCTTTATCCAAACGGTAATTTCACTTCTTCAATGAAGAAAAAATACCGTATAATAATCATGTTTTTTATTTTACATTTAAATCAACAAAATATTTTGATGCTTAGGTAACAATGACGATGTTTTTTGGCAATACTAAGCATGCACAAATATAAAAAAAATGTAGGAACAAAAACTTTAATATATTTACAAAATTTCAATGGAATGTTTGTGTTCTCTTTTATTTATTCTTATTAATATGGAAATTTCACAAACAGAACTCTTTGCAACTGTTTTTGAAAATTATTTGGCGTTGGAGCTCTGTTTTTAAAAACTTCGATTTACCCAAAGCACAAAATAAATTATGTTTTTAAATCAACAAATATGGACAATAGTTTAAAAATCCAGTTCTTGATGTTTAGACCACCTACTACGGCTAAGTCTACGTTTTTTTTTTTTCTTTAAAAAAAACAGGATTTATTACTTACACCCTGCCAAACTCTTCTCACGGATATCCGGCTATACGGAAAACGACGGTTCTTCAAGCCCCTTGAAAAAGAACTCCCCCCCCCCTCCGAACACTCTTCTACCATTCCGCCTAGGGTCATACGTTGACCTCTTCCATCTCAACTAGGAAGTGTGACCAGTTTTCGAAAAACCATGTAGCTGTCCAGAATCATCTTTCTGCTTTACAATAACACCAACTACAAACCGAAGTCTCCTTATTTTTTCCCTGAAGGTGGCCCCACCTAGTGGGATAAGAGGGAGTTTTACGCTCTCGTTGGTAAACAAAATATTAATACATTTAAGCCCATAAATTATTCCAGCACACAATGCATATCGAAATAGAGTTAAAAACAGACGACGTCGAATGTTTATCTTATTAATGATAGATTTTCCGCATAAGATGTGCAATTTCAGTAAAAATAATTAGTGCCGAAATTTTCCGCATAAGCCTCATTTCAGTAAACATAACTAGCACCGTAATAATGTTTAATGGCTGAGTACATATAATTTCTTGATCTTCCGTGGTTATTAATTCCAAAATATTATTAACAAACTTCAATCATAAAAAAAATATTTTAACAGAAAAAGTCAAATATTGATTCACTTTGTTAAATCGTTTAAAGAACAAAAACTCTGTTTATTAACCAGTTAACAGTGGAATTTATTTTTTAAAGTCCCTCGACTCTCCCTTTTGTTGCATATACACACGTCGAACATATTACAAAAGGTTGCATAGCAAATTTTATTTTCAAATCATAATAAAGCGAATAATGTTTCATTTTTATTAGATAAAAAATTACACATAAACCACGCAAAAATGAAGATTTGGATACTCATCGAACGCACTTAACTGGTTCAATCATTATTTTATCTGTATAATCTCTATTACAGATAAAAATCAGTTGACCGTACTTTGTTTCGCGTCTCTTCGCATTTGGATTCAGAAAGATGAAGATTATATATATTTTTTGATTTACATTGCACCCACAGCAGAGCCATCGAATACTCATTGTCCCCCCCCCCGTACTAAAACACCAATCTCAGTGTATTTTTAGTTTGCTGACGTAGCACCAGATTGTAAAGCTACATATATTGTTTGCCAACGGATTCTAAAACCTTCCGCGCTTTTGCGCTTGCGTTAGGATGGGTTTAATTCGTCAAAATAGGGGTGAGAGGAAAGATGATGTTTACATTTAGCAATACATTTAATTCCAAAAATGCGTACATCCTTCCGCGTTTCACACCTTAGTGAGAAAGAATCGTCGAAAAGTAGTCGTCTCAGTAAAGCTCAGTGATTACATCACGATTTGCATGAAAAATAAAATAAAATAGTATGATGTGATTTAAAACAACTTCTAGAATGCTTCAATATATCATTGCACGAGAAAGAAAATACTGAAGGGAAGAAAAGAATCCACACGTACCTCTTTGGTGTACAAACAATCTTCTTCTGGACATAAATTACTGAGATCTTCTACTGTTAGTATTCGAGATGCCAGCAATGGGCGAGATTTCTGAGCAATTTCAATATGTAATTTTTCCACTGAAAACAAAGAAGCAATTTTAAACCTAAGATTTTCAAGGAAAAAATACATACCTCAAAAAGAGAGACGAATACTCGGGCATTTTAAAGAACCGAAGAACCCGCATTATATTTCAAATTTTGAATTCACGACGAGATTGTATATTTGTCTGTCAGCCATTTGCCCGATTATGAAAAACAGACTTACGTAAGAATGACATACGTTGTCATTTTACAATTTGAGACGAGTTATTTAATAATTCTATTTTCTCGGCTTATAATTTCTATACGAAATTGTCAACTATGCTAGGATGATAAGATATCATTATTAAAAAATCATCGGAAATAATTATCTAATGATGCAACACTTTTAGCATTCCGATCAAGTTTAGTCATAATAACCCTTTTTGCACTCGGATATTCTTCTCAGGTGCCATTCAAGATGGTGCATCATTTTAACATTTTATTTTGAATATTGATTGTTAAAAATACCAACAGAGTGGTAGGAAGATGTTGAATCATTTTCCTGGGTTTGGTTTGGTTTAGTTATATTAAGTCCTGTTTTAAAGAAACACTATGGCTATTTTCGGACGAACCTCGTAAATTCGAACCGCGGTCGGATGATAAGGACGACACCCGAATTGGCACGTCCTTTCCAAACTTCCACACCATATCAGTGGAAGGACGCTTAACCCCGAAGGATTTAACGTGAACCAGACCAGCTTACACGAAGGTTCTTCGGTGGAATCGGGTCTCGAACCTGAAACCCTCCAGTTCCGAAGCCCAGACTTTACTACCAGGCCACCGCAGCCAAAATTTTCATGGGAAATTCAATTTAAAACAATCGTTAATTTCTCCGAAAAATAAATATATACTAGTCCTTGCATTAGGTAAATATTTATGCATAGAAATACTTTTCCGAATGCAAAGGGTTAACTATTTATTTTGAAGCAAGACATAGTCTATTTTGAGACGAGTTTCGTAATCTTGAGCTGCGATCAGATGAAGAGCACTCAGTTGGTATCTCCTATCCAAATTATTGCTCCACACCTACTGAAAGACTTTAGGTCTTAAAATTTAGATTTAAATTCAAACAGATCCGCTTTACATGGCGATTTGTCGGCGGAAACCTCTGGTCTCGAAGCTGAACTCTTACCACCAGGATCAAAAATATCCACCATTTCGATCAAGAATATGTTCACGCCAAGTTTCACCATTTTGAAAAAAAAAAAAAAAAAATTCAGCCCTGCTTATTCAGGCTCTAGTTTGGCATATCGTAAAATGAAAATTTTAGATCGCTTCGTTTGTCTTGAATGCTTCAGGTCATGGATAATGTTGGTAACGGTTTTCATTACGAAATGTGCGATAAAAATACCAGTCTAAAAACAATATGTTTAAAAAAAACCTTCAATGTTTTGAAATATATTAAAGCAATAGTTAACTATATATTGAAAATCAGAATAAATAGTTTTACTTATTCTGAAGCTAGGTATTAAAATATCCACACTATTTTGGTACACTTAATTATAAAAAGTTACATTCTGTTTAAAATCAATTAAAAAATCATTAAAATTAAAAAAAAAAATGCACAGAAATAAAAATGGTATCACTGTAAAGTTAATTTTATAAATTATAAATGCGTAAAAAATTCCTAAAATTACGAATAATTTCTAATTAAAATTTTGAAAAAATCTTAGTAGCTACCCCTTGACAAATTACTATGTTTGCTCTAGGATCAACGTTCTTGGTTGTAGAATGTATGATAAGATTTTAGCATCGCACGTTGCTTGGAATATCTAGCATAGTATCCAGCTTTATACTGAAAATATGTATCAAGCAAAATGAAAAGAATTTGGTACATAAAATATGTTGAGATTAGACACAGGATATAGTTCAATGAAAAAAAAAAAAAAAAACCACCGTTGAACGATTTTGTAAAGCTCGGATACTTTTTACGCATGTTCATGATAAGATTTCGTCTAAGACCTTAAAAAAAATGTTTCCTAATATATTTCTCTAAAAAAAATTATCAAATAGCTTCACTCAAAAGTAACATTTGAATTACTAAATTGCGATGCTTTAAATAAGAAAATTCGCGTTGCTAATATAAAACCTTTATGCAAATTCTAAATAATAAATCGTCAAGGAATCTTATTTGAAAGCTAAATTGAAAATTACCTTTATCTGAATAGACATCAAAAGTTGAACTCCACGGCTGTTGTTTCATGTCATCTGCAGAAAAAAAAATACTTTGATGAATTTCGATAGACAAATTTATTAGAAATATAAATTTAAACTAAAAAATACGATATAAACTGGATTTTTTTTATTAAGGACAAATTTCAAAACACAGTGAAATTATTTTAGTCATCATAAGAAATTTATTTAAAAAAAAGAAAAATCAAGTATTTATAAATGAACAAAAGTCACTGAATATCAATGAACATATTTTAAAATATGTAGAAATTTATGATTTACGTTGTTTGAGTCGGTAACAAATTATGATATTCACATTTTTATGCAACTGACCGATCCAATTTGACACATTTTGAATAAAAAAATGTCTCACTCCTCTGTGATGAAAACCGTTTTAAATTTTATTACTTTAAGCCAATCAACGATCGGCTCTTGCTTAAGGCGGTCGTTGATTGAAGGATCTTCGTGGCCATTGAAGTGGTTTAAAATCATCCAAAATATTGATATTCGCATCTTTAGAATAAGACCAGTTTTAGGTACAAATATATTTCACAGGGCCATGGAAACTGTATGAAAACGTAACACTTCATTATTGTTTTAGCAATAAGTATATTCAATTAAACAAAAAATTCTTTACACCTTTTAAAGCATTTCTCCAATTGGAAGTAATGCCAATCTTTAATGGTTTAGAAATTAACAAATGGGTCATAATTAAAGTGGACAACTTGTATGGTATAGTGCTTTATATATGTTGTTCAATAAAGATGGATTATTGCTATTAAAATGTGTTTCCTTCCGCCAATCGACAATTTCGTTACTCCGGCAGTGATCTAAACTGATACCTGATCAGTATATTACAGAGGGCTTATTATTAAGTAACATTAAATGTTTGAAGTGACTTATAGACAATGAGTCACGACGGTAGCATCTCTTAATACTAAAAATATTGAATGAAAATATTAATAACTGAAGTTGATAACAGACATTTAAACAGCCCATCCATAAAAATGACAAATGATCCAACCTTTGGTTTTCGGTTGAGAACCATAATCCTGTAGATAAATAAAGCATTGTAGTTCTTCCTCACGATCACCTTGGATACCATATGCAAGAATAGGTCTGATTCTGTAAAATCCCTGCTTTCGTAGATTTAGATGAAAAGTCATTGCTTTTGGAATGGCAGGAGATCAACCTGAGGAGAAAGAAAATATGATAGTAACATGATGGTATCTATACACTGGGTCATGCATATTATATGTATGATACAAAAAACTCCTCCTGCTATGCAGAATAAACAGTTCAAAGATAGAGAACTTTTTTGAGATACACCAAATAAAGCACGAAATTGCTCCTTTAGTTGATTTTTCACCGAGAAAGGCTTTTCCCTTTATGACTTGAGAACATATTACCGCTTAAAGGTCATTTTTACACCACTTTAACACGTTCACAGTCATGACTAATATTTTTTATTCGGATGACTATCTAATAAGATGCTTATTTGCTTTCTCTTAACTCGTTCATTGCCATGATTGCTTCCTGTGATTCGGACCACTATCTAATAAGATGCTTACTTATTTGCTCTCAACTGTAGTAGAGAACAAAATATCTAATTAGCTACTATGTATGAATCACATGCGATTCACGTGCTGAGCAACACTTTAATACAAGAAGATGTACCTAAACGTAGGCTTGTTCGACTCGCATCACATTTTACATTGACTGAGAACTTTTGCTGTCACGCGAATGTGAGAGACATGGCAGTCAATGTGTTAATTGCAGTAAATGAGAAAAATTAATTACTGTTCATTGTCGGATTCAGAATCCCTCCGTGCTTTTGCGCATGCGTTAGAAGGCGTTTATTTCCTCAAAAAAGGAGTGCGAAGAAAGTTGAAAATGAGATATTTACGTTTAGCTAGGGCATGAATTCAGATTATTCGCGAAATTAGGAGATGTAATAACCACTCGATTTTCTGCGTACCATCCCTAAGTGAAGTACACATTTTGGAAAGTTCTAGCCGCGAGATCGTGCAATGAAAAGTAAACTGTAAGTGTGGATCACTGGCGATTCACACTGTGAACAATGTGTTAAAACAAGGATATAAATTAAATATAGGCATATTCTAATGGAATCAAATGATAATTTTTGCTGTCACCCGAATATGGATGACACGTCGGTCAACGTTTCCATTGATACCAATTTTATTCTATTAAAATTAGAGAAAAACTGTACAAGTTATACAAATATTTGTAATGATATTTGAAATTCAAATTTATTTTGTTACTGCGTTACATACTCGTATGTTTCGACAATTTTAAACACTTCTTTTTTTTGCGCGCGCTCTTGTTAAATTAAGGGAAAATTTTGGAAAAAGACAAATCGAGCCTAAATATAATGCTACGATGTTTCGAATTGGAGGTTGGAACCTCCATTTCTTTTCTCTTTCAAAAAAAAAATTAGAAACAAAATTTATCAAATTTTGCTTTAATATATACGAAGTACAAAAAGGAAATACTACAATCGGCTGAAAATTTGAGATTATGGTACATCTCCAAGTTTCAAATCTCGCTAAATCCAAAAATTACGTTTTTCAGTAATGTCTGTGTGGAAGCACGATAACTGAAAAACGCAATAAGAGATGAAATTCGGTATGCAGTTTTCACAACAAATCTTCAAGTATTTTGGTCACATTTTGGCTGATATCCGTCCAAAAGTAGTCTTTTGTGGACACTAATTATAGATGAGCTAGACAGATAAAGTTTAGCACAGAGTTTTATTTCTAGAGTTGTATACATTCATGAAATTTTGAACCAAATTCATCCATAGGCCCCTTGTCGTCCAAGTTCTCAGTACCTATTTGAATGTAGTAACTTTAGTTGAACATTTAAAAGTGCAACAAGCTAGGCAACTGTAAATAGATCCATTAGATCGACTTTCTTTTGGATAATATAGCACCGCTTTGTCATAATTTATCACGGAAATGGGAGCCTGGACACAGCGGAGATTATAATTAAGTCCTTAAGGGGACGGTGGACTCTCTTAAATAATTTTGCGAATTATTCACTTAGAGTTATGAATTTTTTTTTGCCCATGTGTATTAAAATATAAATGCGTCACATCTCTTTAAAAAGTTTTGAAAGCAAAATATATTATTTTTAAACATTAAAACATATATACATTTTAAAAATTTCAAAAAATAAGAGATTAATTAATTTAACTAATTTTCAATTTTTTAATATATTTTAATTAATCTATTATTTTTTTCCTTATTAACAAAATAAATTTATTTGGAACAAAACTGAGTATGATTTTGTAATTCCAATTAAATGCTAATTTTTTAGAAATATTTTTATACACAGCTACTGAATTTTACGGAGGATTTTATTTTTTTCTGAACTACAATCGATTTTAACTATCTAAAAAACTTCGACATATAGAATACATACCTTATTTTCTTTTAATGCTTAACCGAAATTTTTATTATTAATTCCATTTAATTTTCTCAAAAATTAAAACATCTGGAACATTTCAAAGATATTCAAATCTAATTACTATATCAATTTGAAATATATATATATATATATATATATATATATAAATATACCTTTTACTTCTCTAGGCTCTTCAAATATTCATTTTATTGAACAATACATTTTATGACACTATTTCATTTGAATATTTATCACATATTCTGGTAATGAAATGATAAAAATAAAATTTCATGGTTTCGACCATTTTTACTCCTTTTAAAGTTCACTGTCCCTTTAAATAAGAGTTCCTCCCCACGGAACTCGGCGTGTACTATCGTGACCCACATCTCCTGAGGGTCAAGATAGTACACGCGGTACACAGTAGTACTAATGAGGATCCCGAGATTTCTGCATTTGCATTTCTCTAAGGGGTAGTAGACAGTAAGATGAACGGTAATCTAATTCCGCGAATAATATAAGTTCACCCTATTACTAAAGGTAAACATCCTTTTGTCTTACCTCTCCCCCACTTTTTTTGACGAAATAAGAGTTTCCTAACACTTGCAGAAAAGCATGGAGAATTTCAGAATCCGAGAATGGACAATAGACACATGATACATCGCGTTTTATGTTTCTTACTTTAAAAAAAAGCGTTTACGAATTTTAGACGTATTTCTTTCAATCGATTCAGTGTAAATTTAAAAAGATCTCTACATTTTGTTCACAAGACAGCGTATCAAATTTCTTTTGTCTAACTTTTTTTTCTGAGTGATCAGGTTTACATGCAAGTGAATATACAGACCGATAGTTGGGTACTCGATTTGATAAATTTAATCTTTTTTTTTACGTATCTATATTTCTGAATATGTACATTACATTTATTTTTACACAACAGGTCATCCATACAATGAGAAAGATTGGGAACCATTGCTTTAATGTATTGTTTTTCGTGCTACAAAGAAAATATATCTAAAGAAAATTTAATGAGATTAGATGGACATTCCATTCAAAAACTCGCAACTGTTATTAGAAGTTTGTTTGGTCACTATGCATATATCAGTCAGGATTACAGCATTTATTCAGAGCACTACAGAAAAAATGTATCTGAAGGAAATTTAATAAGAATAGATGGACTTTCCATTTAGAAACTCACAAGTAATATTAGAAGTTTGTCTGGTCATTATGAATGTATCAATCAGAATTGGTGCATCAATTCAAAGTACTATAAAGAAAATCTTGTTGTCATACAAACAAAATCTTGGCATTCATTTCCAAACACAAAGAAGCAACACAGAGACAGTTTCACAAATGAAGGATGAAATAAAGTAAACAAACAGCCATTAGTATAAACATAATTCAATCGCCGCTATACAATAATTCAATCAGTTATGACTGACACTGACTGATTCGCAATTGTAAGTGACACAGGAATGCATATGGTAGTAATTGATATAAACAACAAATATCAATTTATTTAGCACTTTAAATAGTTTCTTAAATTTTCAAACATTTTTTTAAAAACTATTTTCTCTGACAAGAGTTCCGTTCCGGTACATTTAGAAATAATAAATAGAACAGATTACACTGCTTAGCTCACAGTTCAGTGCATCCAGCAGCGTTACGTCTATTTTCGGAACTATTCACAGAATTGATTTTTAAACCATATCACTTATAGTTGTATGAAGCGTTAAGCGGGAAGTTGACTCATAAAACATTGAATGTCAATATAAATTTGTAATACAGAAATATATATAATTAAATTTAAGCAGACCTTGTATATGAATGTTAAAACGGAGCTAAAAATTGTATAGTTAAAGTATGTGTTTATGAAACAGAAGATTTCCATAAAAACTACAAGTAAATTACGAAAAAGAAATATTAACGGTAATTTAATTTCGAAGGTTCAGAAAAACATTTTCTAAAATAAGTCGTATGCAATATGTTTAATCAACTCAAAAACCTAAAAACAAACGATACATCTGAGCGACATTTACAACATCTAGGAATCTGAAGAGCACACCAGTACTTCTTATGCGACTGGTAACTTCAATGTGTCTTAATTTTTGCCTCACCCTGAATTTTTATTTTTCTCAAGTATTATTTAAACAGAAATTAATTATATTATATATCAAGAGCTTTATACCGACATTACAAAAAAAATTTATGAAATCTGAAAGACGCCCTTTATTAATAACAATTATTTTACTTCTGCGTTTCCTCAAAAGCGTTCTTAATTACTAGGACAACTAGTGGTGAGGCTGTATCTTATACAAAACTGTGCACTGATACTTGAATATTATTACTAAACAATAAAAATAAAAATTAGATTTAAGACCTGGTGTACGTAAAATTAACAAATAGGCTATAACTTAACAATTACTAATTTTTAATCTATTTTAAATAAAATATTAACTTCAAAAATAAATGGCTTCGATTATTTTTCTTGTCGTCTTACCTCTCATTCTTAAAGATCTATTTAGCTGAGGTCGAACAATAAAAATCATTAAAATGTAAAATTAAAATCGAATTTTAATTATAGGGATGGTAATTTTATTTGCAAAAAGTTAATCCTTAATAAATCAGGGTGATATAATTCATGCTCTAGATTAAAAAAAATGTTTTTTTAAAAATCCTAGTATAAATATATAAAATAATTTAAAAACAGTATGATGGAAATATCGATCATCCTGAAAATTTATATATTAAGCTCAGTGCTAAATCTTCAATGTCACTCTCGCAAATTTCTCCACTCATTATCGCTTTTATAAACAAAAAAAAAATCCGATTATTTATTTTAAAAAATATTCAAGAAATCGCAAGTTTCTTCCAACCACAACAAACAGTTAAATGGCAAGTTCAAACCCGCTTTAATGATTGTGACGTTTGATTTTTTTAAATTTTATTTTTTACAATTACGTTCCTTATTACGCAATAGTAGTGGAAAAAGTTGCCAGCAATAACCAATTTACATTGAGTACAATTTTTTGGTCACTAAATGTTATGATGGAAATTTCCATCATCATACAAAGAAGGGTACTTTTTTTTTATTTATCAACTTATCCGTCATATTTTATTTATATTATTAAAATTTCAGTCTGGCGTAAAATTTTGCGGCTACAAAACGTTCAAAATTTAGGTGTCCAGAATGGATGTGTTCTGATGGAATGCGTCAAGCAAAATAAGTGATTAAATTTAAAAACTAAAAATAAACCTGGGTAGGCTCCAGTATTTATGCATGAGAATAACTTAATCCTCCGCATATCGAAATAATAAAATCAAAACCTCCATCCCTCTTCTCTAAAATCTAAAAATGTTGAATGTCCTCTTTATTCAAGATAGGTTTCCTACAAATATCACTTCTGACAACACAAGAATGCATTATGCAAATTCTTTATTAATATGCGTTAGTTAGATTTCAACCACGTTTTTGTAAGAAATGCCTCCTTGGAATAGCAAATTTACAATCGGCAATAAAATTTACAAAAAACCTGTGGTACACGTATTGCCCCATCTTTACCACAGAAATACACAATTCCTTCAGTCGCAACCTTGAAAGATCTCCGTTTGAAATATAAGTTCATCAGCTAGTAAAGACTCGTTAACGCATCCCTTCATTCTCTATACTGAACAACGACCACGTTCTGAAAAGGTTACAAGATGCAGCAGAGCGAACGACATCAGACAAATCAAAAATTCGTGAAGAAAGAAGTTGAAGGATTAATTGCCCGGTGAATCTTAAAGATGCATGCAACGCTCATCAATCGACATATTAAAGCAATGGGAAACTTCTCAGCTGTTTGTTTTTTCTTTATATGTCGTTTCCACATGTTTTTGTTTGTATCTTGAGGCCATGTTTTTCTTTCTACAGGTAGCGTTTCAATGCCACTCAATAAAAGTAGTTGTTCGATTTGAAGTTTTCGAAATTTCGACCCTGTAACCGTAACAATGATGATTTTTGATGCCATTATTTTCAAACTTTAAAATACTCATATCTCGAATTTCTCTGAATTAGAATGTCATTGCCGTTGCTACGTATATCGGCAAGTAATTTTAAGACAGAATTTTATTCGATCTATTCTCAAGCTGTGCTTTTAAACATCATTATCGGAAAACTGGTTGTTCAATATGTGCTTCAGCAACAAATTACTTGCAAATATCAGGTTGATTGCTAGAGCTTAATCTGATTTTCTTCCAAGCTAAACACAAATGTGGATCAGTTCTGTCTGAAAGCCCTTCAAGAAGATAACCTATTTCATTTATCAAATTTCTATCTCGAGTGTCAACTGAGTATCCCAAGTCTTTCTGACTAATAGAAGCAGTTCTCACACTGTCTTTATCACGGTTTGTTTGCTCACGGAAACGACAAAGTATTCTAAACCAAGTCGTATGAATCAAAACAATTCTTTTTATATTAACATCCCTCTTTGAACACGAGGGTCAAGTAGGACATACCCATACTTCTAACAATGTTCAGATGACTAAGAATAATCCCCTAGTCTAATATGGGCAAATCCATTACAGGCCGCAAACTTCATAATAACAGCATATTACTTTAAAATTAGTATGATCAGTACATCCTGATCCGAACCAGATAAAAGGAACTTTTAGGAATGTATTCACAGCTTCATTTCTTGTATTAGCATAACAAAAAAATTTTAATAAAATTTGAGTCTTTGAAGTTGTATAATAAATTATATTAGTCGGCATTTTTTTTACTTTTTTTATTTAGTCTTAAAAAAAAGTCTGCACATTCCTGTCCATCCCAATTTCCACATCACACAAGCATTTAATTCCCGATAAGCAGATTAAGCTCTAACCCTTGAACAAACTGTTCTTCCACTTCCAAACCAAGATAGCCATCAGGACACAAGTTCTAAATCTGCACTAGTTCCATGGAGATTTTCAAAGTTACTCCATACAGTAACGGAAGACAAAATGATCAACGATGCAAGAACCGGCAAATGGCGACAATACCTTATAATGCGGTAAACGTGAGAAATGCTTGGTAGTCCTAAATATTTTGAAACAACGTATACGGAAACCGCTAATTCGAAAGTCGCTGCGAGCTGCTTTAGTGAAGGATGAAATGCTAAGACGGTTAAACTTAAGTTAATTACAAAAAGGGTTTCACATTAAGACTAAGTTAAAATCTTAAAATTTGTATGTGCCAAATATGTACTTAATACGTTTTCAACGTTTAGTCCTCCATGCATAAGTTTTCAACGCTTAGTCCTCCATGCATAA
>JAPMOR010038835.1:560466-627746 GCA_026543865.1 Argiope aurantia | reverse complement strand
CTTAGTCCTCAATGCATAGATTTTCCACGCTTAGTCCTCAATGCATAAGTTTTCCATGTTTTGTCTTCACTTTTAATTCCACCTACTATTAATTTAGTGAATTATAAAACGATCAATGTTTTTCAAAGAATTCGTACAGTTAATAATGATGTAAATAAATTGAAAATAGCGCTAGATATATTTTCAGCAAATTATACTGCTAAACATGAAGTTCACATTAAATTGTTCAGCAAAATCCTATTCAAGGATACGGTGAAGTCAATTCGATTAGAAAGATGCTATAATATCAAAATCTACCTTCGCAACAAATAATGTTAAGACAACATTCATCATTTTTAATAAGGATTGATAATTAAGATGCCAGAATAAAAATAATCCGCGAATTAAATACCAAATGTTTGATATTCAGTATTTTTGGCAATGATCCAAAGCGCTTCCAGAGAAATTTTGACTCCACTGAATTAACCACTTAACTGTTTGATTTTTTTACTCCTTTTTTAGATACCGTCTTTTATTTTGGGAATATGTAGTCCTTTGATCCAATTCAAAGTTCACAGAATATCTCAAATGCTTATGGATTTCAAAAATATATATATATATTTGTTTTGAATCAATATTTACGAATAATTTTAATTTCCATAGAAATTTAAAATTCTCTTCATGCCAGATAAACCAATAACAATCAGTAAGTTCGATAGCACACCATATTTCTAAATAAATATTAAAAAATGGTTCAAAATACAAAATTACAATGAGGAATTCGAAGCTCCAAATTTTTAAATTGAATGTAATGAAGAATGTGTGGAACTCGCGTATATCCAAAACAATTACCCACGAGATTAAATTCAGTGCTCTACTTGATTTTTACTTAATTAAAAATTCCTCCGAACTTATATAAAGAACGCCGCCAGGAAATTTTCGGGTGGGAAAAAAATACGGCATGTGTGGGAAATAGCATCTTCGGAATGTCTTGCATTCCTTCCCTTTTTTTTTTTTTTTTTAACAACTTATATCTTAGATATCACTCCTCACTTCGTTTTCAGTTTTTATACTTCGACAATAGAATGGATATTAATTCTGATAAGGTCACTTACCAGTTTTCCAGAACGGATTTGTTGGTTTGGTCCTTTCTTTACTTCAATAACAGTTCAAGGACAACGAGTTATTTTCAAAAGAAACCCCGAAGAGAACATTTTTGCTGATTCATTCATTTAATTGTTGCAAAATACCGGAAATGCCTGAGTGCGAAGAATTTTACAACGGGGGTTTGTGATATACAGGATGTAATTATAGATGGTTATCAGTTGCGTGACATGACTACCGAATGAAATCTGATAAACACGGTTTTTTGGTTAAACTAGCGGGAGTGGTCATCCCATGATTTTCTCGTATATTTTCTAATAAAACGTTAGACCTTTTCCACCTGAGCACAAAATTAAGGACCTTGGATAAGACTGAGCATTACTAATTCTGAAATTTTTATTTTAAGAGTACCATACATATTAAGAGATTCTATGCACTTATTTTAAGAGGTTTGAATACTTCGTTAATTAGTACAGAAAATTGGTACTCGTCCATAGCATTGTCGAATAATAATAAAATACCAATCTTTGGCATTTTTTTCCGCTACTAAGCACTGGATCGCAGTTCATACACAAGTACCAGATAATTGAATATATATTTCGGACGCTTTTTTTTTCTGACGCATTGAAATTAAAATTCGACATAAAACTACAATTGCAATCGCATGTTCACGTACCAAATTATTTACATCATCGCGTTTTTGAATTATTGATTTTACATGCAGGCGAAAGTACAGACCGACAGATGGTCTACCCTTGATTTGGTGCAAAAGTTGATAATCTATAATATAGATGCTAAACCTGTGTATCAGTTTTATCGATTCATTTTTTTAACGTTTTATAACTATCGTGTTTACTAAATATCTGTAATAATAACTATCTATCTAACGTTTTATAACTTTCGTGTATAAAATTCATTACAAAGTTTTAGTATCTAAAATGTATATTCTAATCAAATTTTGAACCAAAATTGTCAAAGGGGCTGACCGTCTTTTGGCCTGTATTCTCATTTGTATGCAAACACGATGACTTCAGTCAATAAAAACCGTATGTAACCGTATGATAACAGCTGTTGTTTCGTGCCAAAATTTGATTTCAATGGGTCGAATAAAAAAGCGCCCGAAATACATTATCGAACGATAGATTCAGCAGATTCACGCCAAACATCTATATTTCGTAACTATTGTTCGCCAATGCCATGCGAAGCATTCGCGACCTTACCCAAGGTCTCCAATATTGGAGAGTATGCGAGAAATTTTCGGGAAGACCACGGCCGCAGATTGGACGCGAATTTATCTATTACACAACCAATTTATAAAGGTCTCCGATTTGTCTAAAGTATTCAATGATGAATATTTTACTTATTTGACAGCCATTTTATTTTATAGATAATGCTCTCAGCAGAATAGGATTTTACTTGAGAATGTTTATTATTCTAATCAGGTTTTTTAAATAACGGAGCATTTCGTTGAAAACAAATTATTAAATGTTACTAATGGTTTTTAATCAAAAAGCGCTAAAAAATCTTAGTCCATTCACTTCATTTCCTAACCATTATGTCTCTGCAAATAACCAATAATGAAACTGTATAATATCTCGCATTGAAAGCCACTGAATTTGTACTTACGGAACAATTTAATTTTTTTTATATTACTACAATTTTTTTTAAATATTACTAAATACTATCAGAAGGAAAAATAACTGCGATAATAATTCCAGGGATCGATAAATCGCATTGAATTTTTCATTTACAGCAGCTCTGAAATACATAAAAGGTAATGATAAAATAAAGATCACTCCTGTTATAGTTAATGTGGTTATCGATTATTAATAATTAACTATTTAAAAGTTCGGTTAGCATTAATAATAACCGATTAAACACATCGACCATAACAAATTTCAAACCGGATTAGCCAACCACCTGTAAGAGTTAATAACAAAACATCCTATAGAAATCGTTTAATATGGCGCTATGATGCCAAAACAAAAGAGTTAATGTGCAATTACGTTACTTTAACAAACATTGTGTATAATCTTATAAATGATAATTTAGAACTGCCAACTACGAAAGCGTTGAAAGCAGATTTTCTACAGAAATCCAAATGCTCAAATAGAATTAAAGTCGCAAATCGCGTCCTATTTACTGATGATAAACAATGATTCCAATAAGAGATTCGAACTGTCAAAATACGATGACTAGCCATTAAGATCAATTCTCAAAAGACTCATCACGGTCCTCTATTTCCAAATAATTCGAAAAACGCGTGTTACTTTAAAAACAGTACAATGAGTAACAATAACAGATCAGTGGAGTACAAGTTCACATTTGTAACTTGTTTCTGTGGGGCTGGGTCAATGACCTAATTGTTTTGCCCGACGAAGGCCTCAAGCATTAAGATGAAATATATTTAACGAAATAAAATAATTCAACGATCTTGCATAATAAGGGAATTGCTGGTGCATTATTTTGAAAAAGTGTGTCTTATAAAGAAATAACTTTGGGTACTTATACTTAACATATCACATTTATTTTCATATCGTTTTATTTCCAAAATAAAAATAGTAAATCAACTGGCCTCTCTTTCTTATGTTTTGTCTTATATGCTGTTTTATCTCTGAAATAATCAAAGATTATTAGAACTTTATCAAGACTGGGTTTAAGTAAAAATAAATTTTCCTATTTGACTAGTTTGGACTTCAAAATTGAACGTTCTAAGTTTTTACGGATCAAAACAATACTAGCAGTCGAATCAAAATATTTGAAATCCCTTTTCTACAAAGACCAGCAGCTATTTCGTGCCACTAGTATGAAACCTAAAAAAAAGTTTAGTATATTGTCGATATTATACGAAATGTCAAAAACATATACAGTAAAACATACAACATTTTTTTTTTCTTATTCAGTAGTTGAAACCACTAGCAACTTATGGCATTTTGTGCGAATATACAACAATCGCATATCAAATTTGAGAGCAGATGTAGACAACATAAAATGGTTCTGCCTCAATTAAATGTTGCGGCAAATTTGACAAACGGCATTTTAATACGCCATTTACGATGATAATTTAAACAATTATACACGATTTAGTTTAACCTATAATTAACCAATTCTAGTGGAATATTAATTTCTAAACAAGACCAATACAATTTTTCGTGTTACGCTACATGAAAAAAAATAAAGAATTATTGCAAATACATCATAGAACCATACTATTATAGACTAAAATGCAAGAGCACATAAAAAGAATGATCTAGAAGATTGAATCAAATCAATTGGTAAAAAAGCAATAAACAAACCCGATCAGAATCCCTGTTTCTTAAAAAAAATCCACATACCTGACTGACTAATAAACACAGTAATCCATTATTCGAATGGGAAATCCTGAAGACGGCCGATGAAGTGATTCCCCGCCAAACGGTTACGGGTCGTGTGCTGAACGGTCAGGATGACTGTGAGTTGAGGAATGCCACAATGAACACGTAAAGACACGCCAGGCATGCCTAGAGGTTATCTTCGCTAGGAGGTGGCCGCTCAGAAAGAAACCCGACGCAGATAAATTAGAGAGAAGAGATGTAGGGAGGAGTTGGTAAACAAAACAACGACTTCAACGTAAAGAAATAGAAAGATTAATTTAAATTTTTTTTCTTTTAGTATTGCGAGATACGGCAAAATGTTATTTTCTGTACTATTGATTTATCAGTACTTTAAGAGCAAATCAGTGTCTCAGTTTACTTATTTGTAAGTTATTTGTTATCGAATATTCAGATATGCGATTGAAAATAAGGATTAATACGTTCTTATTAATATTTTTTTAAATGTAACCAGTTTTAGTTATTTTAGACCCTGGGCGGTGCACATAATTATTTTTTTTAATAAACTCGGCAGTTCGCTTTCACATTTCAACGTATTTTTAGCATATTAATGTTTTATTTTAGTTTAATCTTCCTTTTTATTTTATTAATTTTAAGAAACTGTACTTGTTTTTATTTATCTGTCATGACATGCTTATAAATATTCTAATAATCAAGCGAACGTAACGAAACAAATGAGAAAGCGCAGTTAAAAATTACTGCAGAAGTTACACACTTTTTAAACACTTTAGTTAAAAGAATAGAGCAGCTCTCTACATGCATGCATGCATACGGCCATGCCTTAGATAGCATTCAATGTCTTGAGGGGGGGGGGGGGAACCCGTTTTCAATGTAAAAGGGGGGGAAAAGAAACAGTTTTTTTAATGTTATTTTCTGTACAATTGACTTATCAGCACTTAAAGAGCAAATCAGTGACTGTTTATTTAAAAGTTATTTTTTATCGAATATTCGAACACTTGATTAAAAATATGGATAAATACGTTTTTTTTTATGATTTTTTTTTAAATTTATGAAGTGGCGTTTTTGGATATTTTGAGGTCCTGGGCAATGCACATTATGAGGCCCTCTTTTAATAAACTGGTCGATTCAGTTTCTCATTTCAACGTATATTTAGCATATTAACGTTTTATTTTAGTTTAATCTTTTTTTTTTCCATTTTATTACCTTGAAGAATATGTATTTGTTTTTATTTATCTATCGTGTTCCCAGATTGTCCGGTATCCTCTTTTGTACGCAACCTTATTTGAAGCAGACGTTTGCTGCTTAGAAATATTCTAATAACCCAGTGAACGTAATGAAACATAACAGAGTGCGCAGTGACAAACTGCAATGTGCACCATTTGGGCAGCAATTTCTGCACCAATTAAGCACTTTTTAATTAAGCAGCTTTCTACTTGCAAGTATACGACAATGCCTTTGATTTATCGCATTTAACATCTAGGAAAACAAAAAGAAGAATTTTCTCTGCAATTCTCGAGAAAATAAAGAACTTTTTAAGGACATTTTTTTCAAAATTAAGGAACTTGTAGATGCTTAAAAATGATTTTGAAATTTAAGCACTTTTCATGACGCTATACACCCTGTGTCAGAACTAACCAATCATACTAGATTAAACGTTAATATTGTCCTAATATTTTGCAATTCATAGAATCTATACTTTTAGAAACTTTTTTTATTTGGTAAATTAGAAAATAAAATTTTACAATTAATCTGGTTATGACCTCCTCTCAATTTAGCGATTAGGCAATTGCTATTCTGCAGACTTGCAAAAATGCCATTTGAAATATCGCATTTATTCAAATATATATTTTTAGAATTGGGCCATTTTCTCTTCGAGACAATTTGGCGTTAAATATAATCGGATGAAACAAAAGAATGCAACGCATATTATTAAGATATAAATCAGTTTATCCAGCCAATTTAGTTTGATTGATCACGTTGATTGACAATTTAGTTTGATTTGAAGCTAAGGACCTACTATTCTGTACAGCATAATAATTTTGAAATGTGGTCAGATGGAGAAAATGGATAAATTTTTAGATTTTAATGGAATCATTTTTGGCCATACTGCGCCAAACATATGGTGCACAAAGTAGAAATTTGAGGGTTGGATAGATCTAAAAGGAGAACAGATCATTAGAAACTTCGGAGTCGTAAAGCCTGTCATCGGAGATGTGACCCCGATATGGTAAACAACGACTACTCATCAGGCACACCCCTCCAAACCTTCCATTCGCAATATCGGAAGGATATTTAAAGAACCAGAAGACTGCTTTCACCAAAAATTCAATTTGTACGCTAAATCTTCACCCTCCGATAAAGCAGTTAATAGACTGACAACTGGCCATCACGGGTTTCAAAAAGTCTTAGAATTCGGCATACAATGTTTCGATTACTGTAACCTGTCACAGCATAGACGATTAATTAAATTAATTCCTTAACTGTGCAGTTTTCTTAGTTATCTAATAAGATGGCACTTTCTGCTTTGGCAATTGTTTCCACCTTCTATTTGCTGTTCGTATTGATTCAATTAAAAAAATTCATAGGATATTCGAAATGTTCAAGGACGAAAAATAATTTATAACGCTTAACCCATTAGCTGTCACGAACCCCATTTGGGAATTGTAGAATTTTACATATACTACTCGATGCCAAAAATATATTTGGCTCGTCTGGCAGCTCAATTTATATATATCAGTCAATTTTGTGAGTAGCAGAAAGTGTGTATTCCGTGCTTCGTTTCTTTATAATAAGCGAATAAATTTGAAACTCGTCTGTAAGTTAAACGGAACAGAATTGTCATATTAAAAATATTATATATTTGGTTTAGTTTTCATTTTATAATAAAATACCATACAGAAGTATGTAATTTAGAGATTATAGTAACGATCTTTTTATTGAAATGATTTTATTGACAATTTTACAACGATATCCTTTTCCAAAAAATCAAAATATTTTCAAAACAAACCATAATTTGAATATAATTTTACTGTTACACAATTTTTTGTGCATATATGAACTTATCAGACCAAAAATTTTTAAAAATGGCATTAATGTATTAATATAATAGCCAATAAAATTGGAAGCTAAGCCAATAACTTTGTGATTTTGCATTTTTCAAATTGTTTCTCTTTTTAACTAACTCATAACCATATCGTAGTTACATCCGTCCTGCCCAAAGACATTTGGAGAAAAAAGATGAATGACCACCATCACGACGACACTGAGGTGAGAACTAACGTTGAGTCTTAATGCCCATCACTGGTCATAATAGAATCCCATCCATTGAAGTTACGTCCCGTCATTGGAATGGAAGTAACTCGACCTCATACTATTGCTATCCCCACCAGGGAAGTGAGCACCCACATCATATTGGAAGAATTATTCCCATATCTGAGACCCCCCAGTGGTATTAGTTAAATATATTATAGGTAATTGGAAGCATCATTATGAATCATGGAATATCAGATTTATTAACAGTCCAAACATAACAGCGTAAATTAACAGTCCAAATATTAACAGTTTTGATATAATAGCGTTATATCAAAACAAGGATCTGAGAAAACAGTTTTACTTGAGCTGTTCCTCTTCTATAAAAAGAACGTTAATAAAACCCAGTTTCTAACATAACTCAATCACTACCATTTAAGTTTCATGAGCAAATCAGAAGAATATCTCCTACCATCTTTTTCCCACACTTTAATAATATGGTGCGTTTAGTGTTTAACTTTTCAGCAAATTGAGCACGCATTTTTGATCAACTGGATTGCCAGTTGGATTCAAAATCTGATTTGGTTGGATCTAAAATTGATGAATTTACAATTTTGATGTAACGATCATACACGAAGTCTATCGCGTTCATATATACTAGAATAGACACGCAGAATGATATTCAAACGAATTATAGATTTCACCACTAAATTAGGTTCAGATATATAATTCTGGAGATAAAAATAATCCATTTAGTTCAGCACATTTGAATTACTTTTTATTATTTACTATAGAATTAATGTCTACTGAATTACTGTTTTCATCCAAAATTTGAAAGTTGCCTATAATTTTAGTGTTATGGCTGCAACCCAAATTTCATTCACTTAGCTCATACCGTATTCCATGTATCGTGTTTAAAGGCAGGGTAAATGGCTCCGGGGCATGGCATCTTTTCAACCCCCTCGTTATATTTTTCTAAAAGTGACATAAAAGCACTAATAATTTCTCCCCATGTCGTCCTTTGAAATCAATACTCGGGGTATTTAAAGTATCTTGTGTCCTAATGGATAAACCATTATTTAAAGACACACAGAGATTGATATACATAATATTTATAATAGGAATTAGAAAGATTTAATATGTTGAGAAACTATACCATATACTATTAAAAGGAGTGCAATACTATCTTTTTGTATATTCCGTGTACAAAAATTATAATTTCCGCAAGAGCCTCTTACAAATGGGTTCAAATTAACTATTAAAATATTCATCTTCCATTTGGTTTTGAATGCTTCTTTCGCCATAGTTCTAGGAAAAAATACAGTTAATTTTTTAAACTAGAATAAACTATATTGTAGTAAAAATCTGCAGATAAAATAAATCCATAATAATTATATTACCAACTTTTGTGTTTGATATAAGCTTACAATAAAACCTAACACCTGGCATTCAATTTCACACTTTTCTTAGATTTTATTACAGCATGCCAGCATTACGACCAAATATATCATTCAATCATACTATTTACGGATGCTCATATACAGATATTAACTTACGTAGTATGTTAATGCAGAGTAATATTACTTCGCTCCCAAACTTGTAAATCTCACCACCACAATAAAAGATAAAGGACTTGCAGGAAAGAGACTGCGGCTATAACCAAATTGACGCATGTTCTAAATTGTCCGGGTTTTCGAAGCCTCCACAACCACAACGTAAGAGGTCGGTATAATACAGTCATTTTGCAGACCACAAATGTGCTATTGTGTTACTTCAAAGCAGATATTTCTCCATACAAATGTAGTTCTAGTTTGCAACTATCCAGGAATACCATAAATGAAAGGAATAAATCTGCTGTATTATTGATTTAAAGTTGTTAGTCTTTTATACGATGCTTGTTCGTGTACCGTTATCATTAGAGCGCTGTTTCGCCTTGTTCCTTATAGATATCTTTAACAAAAAAAGTCTTTATAGCGTCGCAAATATTCAGTAACGCGCCGCCTTCTCTGAACTTCCAAGATATGTTATCATATTTCAAGGAAAAAAAAATGATATGAATTGTGTTAAGAGTGATATAATTAGAGTTAATAAACTAAAGAAACGGTTGTCAAAACAATTTGAGAAAAAAATTAAAATTTCAACGTTTCCTTATAATACTAGCCGCCTTTGGCGACCAGCTGGTTCGCCAATCTTAATGTTCGTTAAAATTTTAATAGTTAAATATTTTCTGAAATTTCTACTTTAATAGTTTCTTCATCAAAATATTTTAAAACTTCAAATTTTGATTGTCACATAATTTACACATAATATTATAAAGGCTTTCATTCAAAACGTAAAATGTATCTCTCTAATTTTCTGTTAGCTCCCGTAGAATTTATGCTTTAAATTATAGTGGAAAGGATTAAATTAATCTGCAATTAATATAATAATATTTTTTACTGAAACAAAGCATTTTTTTATAATATGATTATTGAAAACAGAGTCACTGAGCGTTTAAACTTTATGGGCACTAAATAATATCTTTCTTAATTTATACAATATCTCAAAAATTTGTCAACAAAATTTTCTCAGATTCATCATGAGCAGATCGATTAATTAACAATGTTTAATTTTAAATGCACTAAACACTAAGAAAATAAAACGAATCGTTTAAAATAATCGGTTGAAAACAGGTTAAAAAAAAACTACTTAAAAACGATGTACTTAAAAATAAGCATATGCAAAAAATATATAACTAACATAAATACATTTTAATTATAAAAGCATACAACTAACCTAAAAATAATTTAAATCAAGTCAGTTTAAATCAATCAGTTGTCAACAATCAGAACACAATGCGCACGCGTGAATTTTCAACGCCAGTTACGGTAGCGAAAATGCGCGAATTTTTCTACGTCAGTTGGGGTAACGCTATGTGCATTAGAAATTTTTAATTTCCTTGTTTCTGTTTTATTTTAATTCAAAAGTACTTCAGAATGAATCTGAAGGATCGATTAATTAACAATGTTTAGTTTTAAATGCATCAAACATTAAGCAAATAAACAGAATCGTTTGAAATAATCGGTCGAAAAATGTTAAGCCTAACCTCATTAGAGTGGGGGAAAAAACTGAAGCCTTACTCCTTAATGTGAGTATTGCAAACATAATCGCTCGGTATTAAAGTCTTATGTTAACTACAAAATATTTTTAATAATTTATGTAATATCTCAAAAAATAATTCAAGAAAAATTTCTGGGATTCAGCATAAAATTCAGTTTTTAGTTTTGCTTTCAAAAAGATTGAAATGAAATCAATAATAATATTTTGTTCCGGCCAATAAATATATTTCAAAAATTATGAAGTCTAAATTTAATGCAGTAAGGTGCCATATTCTGAGAAATATTCTGGACACACCAAATTTTAAATAAATGAATGAATGTTTCTATTTTCCACGATCAACTAAGACTTATTGATGAAGTTTTAAATGTTAAAAATTTAGAAAAACTCAACATTTTCATAATCTTAGGCCATTTAATCTTGAGAAACCTGCGCGCGCTGATTGGCGTATTTTCTTTGAAACGATCGATGGAAAATCTAAAATTATCCTTTTTTTTTATTGAATAGTGATATTCAAATTTTCATAAATCAGTCAGTTTAAGTGATTGGAAATTAACTCTATGACCACCATAAAATCTGTGCTTTCTCTTGTGGTGTATGCATTCTCCTTAATATCCGCTCGAATAAAACATCACATACAAAAGTACTACATAGAACAAACACATCAAAAGTAAACATAACATTTCAATAGTTGCCAAAAACAAAAGAGAAAAATGCAATTAATAAGCAGACGATATTTAGATAAGTACAGATATTTAGACTGGAAAATGAAATTATCTGAAATTAACCACACGTGCAGACGATATTTACAAAAGTAAAAATATTCAAACCTGAAAAGGAAAATATATGAGTTATTCCATCAATAAATGCCATAAGTTTGTTTATTTCTTCATTATTTTATGAGTCAATAAACATCAAAATGGATCCGGGACTAAATAAACACCCTGTATAGAGAGTGTAAAAGATCATAAAATAATTTTTCTTGAATTTATTTTTTAGAAAAAATAATATTTCATATTTGTATCATTTCCTACAGACACGTGCCGAAAATTATATTTTTGCAGATTTCATTTCCAAAAAGATTTAATTTATTTTTAATTGGAGCTTTAATCAATGTGATGGCAACACTTTGAAAAAAGCTGATTTTTTCCCATAAATGCAAAACGTGCTTAATTTTTATTTTTATTGTTTACGAAAAAAATTATTGAAAAACATAGTTAAAATATTTATTTAAAAATTCATTAAAAATAGAAATTTAATTTTAAGATTAAAACATTAGTATCATTTAAAAGATAAATTTTTGATCTTTAACTTCATGTAAAAATCTTTTTTGTGCGGTAATATTTTCGGAAGTTATAGCAGAACCACGTCAAAATTTCGCTTAATTTTTAAATAAATAAAATTCTATTTAAAAATTCGAAAAAATAACCCCCGGGTGCACATTCCCGGCCTCCAAGGTATACACGTGCCAAATTTGGTAGCTGTAGGTTGAATGGTCTGGCCTGTAGAGCGCCAACACACACACATTGAGCTTTATTATAAGTATAGATAGATTTTAAGAAGGATTATACAAGATGGATTATTGCAATAAAGATAGTCATTTCAATCTTCATCTATTCTAATAAACTAATTTAATCTAGCATAAGTATTTAAAAATGAGATTTGGATTTATTGTAACATGTCTAAAATCACGCAAGCAGAAATGGTATATACTGTTACTTACTTGAAATTATTATGTATCCCAATTGTTTAAAAACTTGAAATTTATCTTATATGACATTACAAGCATAACGTAATAAAATCATTGCAATTTTATTAAAAAGGACTTCTATATTCTATATCACAGCACGGAGTTTATCTCTAATTAAAATCACAATTCGACAGGAATTGTATTGGAACAGTCCCTTGAAGGGCATACTAAAGAGGTTTTTATTTAAGCAATCTGTATAATGGCATATAATTGAAATGTAATATAACAAAACTAAGTTCTCCTATTTTTAAGTAATACGAAAGCTATTTTGGTATATACCGTGATCAGTGATGAGGACACTTGAGTCGAAACCCTCATTTTCAAACTTCCATGCCATACCAGGAGAAACACGTTTGAACCTCGATGTCAAGTTCAATATACATAGATTCAAATGCACGGTGGATTCTTAGTAGAGCTTGCTTTCAAAACTGGGACACACTATAAGGCTGATACTCCTTTCTTCCACAAATAAAGAAGTGAAGTTATAGAGATATATAATTTATAGAGAAAAAAAACTTTGGTAAGTTTGTTTTTGAAATGGAACCCTTCGGTTTCACTGTCAAAATCTTACTACCAGGTCACTGTGGCACAAATATCTAATAATAATTTTCATAGATAAGATACGAAAAAACTAACCACCAAATGTTTGGAAAATTCATTCAATACCCCAAATGCCTTTCCAAGGCCCTCATTTGTGACGTAGATTCTAGATTAGCATTGTTTTAAACAACTATTTACAAAGAAATTCGAAAATTATCCTATCTCAAAGATATTTTAAGAGGAAAAAAAAAAAAAAAAAAACTAGAGTCGGATTCCATAAAATAAAATTAGTCAATTAAGTGTGTTCGACGTGTATACATATCAAACCAAATCTTCATTTTGGCGTGGCCGATGCGTAATTTTTTATTTAATAAGAATGAAATCTTTTTCACTTTATTATGATTTTTTACAAAATTTACAATGCAACCATTTGTATTGAGTTCGACGTGTATATGCATCATCACCTGTCTTTAAAAGGGAGAAGGATAGAAAATAATAAATTCCGCAGTTAACTGATATATAGTTGTCACAAGTCAAGATGTCACAAATAAATGTCACAAGAGGCAAATAAAAACTTGCATTTTCTCCAATATAAGACTGATACACGTTTCTTTCACCAGTAAAGAAAGAAAAACCAAGTTTAGAAATAATTCTCTGAATATTTTGTTTTAAGTTCTAGAAAAAAAATTGACTTCAAAAGAAAAGTTTTTGTATATTTTAATAAACGGGTTTCCTGAATTCTTGTATAACCTGAAAAATTTATTTTTATTTGTAAACTTATTAAGAGGCAGAGCTAAAATTTCATAATCCAAATCTATTATGCATTGCATTGGTTACAGCATAGTTTAGTTATATTAACGTCCCGTTTTAAAGCAGCACTAGGGCTATTTTGGGACGGACCTCGTAATTTTGAACCACGGTCAGATGACGAGGACAACACACGAGATGGCACCCATCTCTCCACATCACACCACTCCAGCGGGAATATGTTTGGGCCGGACGGATTTAGCGTGCACCAGACCCGCTTACACGACGGTTCATAGGTGGAATTGGGTCTCGAACCTGAAACCCACCGGTTTCGAAGGCGAGACCTTACCACCAGACCAACATGACTTTGGTTACAGGATAAGAAATCTGCGGAAGAACATAATTAACTATGTCTAATCAATAAAATTTCGATTAATGTAGCTTCCCATTATTCCCAAAATTAAATCACTTTATATTAACCCTATAATCGCAAATTATTTTTAATGGTTATTTATGTACAACACTATGCTAGAATACTATAATAATGCAACGATAGAATAGTATAATTTAACTCATTCAAATGAATTTATAATAACGGAGTTCTCGGGATTGTATCCAATAGTGGAGACGAAATTTCAACAAACCTTATTGCATCTTTGGTACAAAAGTTCATCCATTCGGAGGGTTAATTTTTAGACTAAAACAATATCATTAAATCTTGCTTTCTCGGAATACCTTATTATTTAATGCACACACTTATATTTATTCAAATACAACCATGTAATCTCAAATATCAAAATGTCTTGTGTTAAAAACAACATATATGAAATCATACGACATTTTGATGTAACAGATGAGATCACTAACGACATACAACAATCATATGTCGCATACAATAATTTGAAGACATTGGTTATCTATAAAAGTGTTGTACATCAACTACGTTTTCCCAAATTTCATATTAGAGGTTTTCATATAATAGTGAATATATTCGGTTTTGATTTATTTAGCAGCTCTTGATTTTGAAGAAATGGCATAACAAAGATAAATAGCGCCCAAATATTTCTACCTTTCCCCGTTCTTATATCGAGTTTTTAAGTGAAGCAGAAATTCATTAATATTTTGTATTCGCGGCGTACAAGAAGAATGACACCCAGGGTCATTTCTAACCTCTCTCGCGTCGTCAAGCCACTAATTGCGAGCATACAGAAAAAAATCATTCAGAGGACAAACATGTTCTATTTAAGTTCCCACCCCCCTCTTCAAGAAAACGATTTACTTCTTTCATTTCTTTGCTCCCGAATTCCAAATAAGACGACTAGAATTAATTATTAAAAAAATTGTGAGAACAAATCTCATTTAACGCCATTAATCCGATAACTTAAAAGTTTTAAGACAATTTAAACACAGAAGGCACCACTGAATATAGAAGGATTGTTATTTTATGGCAACTAATGACATGAACTCCTCGAATTATATCATTAGTAATAAAACAAGGAAAAAAATAGTTTTAAATTAAAAGCGTGTAGTTTTCACAATGTTCAGATTTGTATTAATTAAGCATTCCGTTTTTTTATATTTCAAGATTTGAACAGATCTTCAAGGAATATCTGATACTCTTTATAAAAAAGTCATTTTAATGACTTCTTTTAGTCTCATACCAATTAACAAGGAAGTAGAATAAGGATTTTTAAAAGCTAAATGAGAAATGGAAAAATAAATAACCTTAGTTTACAACCGATTATACAAGACGTTTCGTTTCATGGATTTTCTTTTACAATACCATAGAATATGTTTTTTTGCCTTGAATACTTCAATCAATGTTATTTAATAAAGGCAAACATTATATTTAATAACTATTATTCTATTGTATGGTACATTCTTCCAAGTCTTTTAAAATAAATAAATTGAAACTATCCCAAAACACCTGCGATAATTAGAGTCGGTGCTGCTATGTACAAGATGTAAAATATAAGAAAATAGGAGTTTAAGAGTTTGATAATTAACATTTGAAATTATATTAAATAAAAATATCTTCAAATTTAAAGTGATATTAATAAACGAAAAAAACAATTTTACACTACACTATAAAAAGTCCTAAAGCGTGTCTTTTATACCGAACAATATAGTAAAAAATTAACTACTCGTGACCTGCAAAATTCCAGCTACAATTAATGTAGGCACAGAGAAGGATGTAAAATAGCCTCTATAACAACGCAACTCGATCGTCCACCCATTCATTAAGATACATGTCCAGTCATCGAAGTGAAGGCAATTCCATATTTGTATTTCCCAGGTAAGCGAGAACCTGCTAACATATACGGTTACTTCGCATCCCTATAACTGTAATGCACCCCGGTGGGATTACTGTATAATGAAGTTAAGCTCTTGCATAATTGCCAGTATTGTGTCTTAATACTTAATCTGCAGCATGTTGAGTGCAAACTAGGCAGCAAGATTGTATAGAAGTAGAATACAATCTAAAATTAGAAATATTAAAGAACAGAATAGAATAGAAAAAATAGGCATCTTTCATTTCCTCGGAAATATCTCTCCATTAGTACACTACTACACCTATTCTATCCATAAACATAATTTACAAGCTAACAAATGTAAACATTGATAAAATGGTATTTACAAGAAAATAAACATAGATAAGAAACTATACTAACGAAGAGCACCACAGTATCCTTTCTACTATTAATTACTATCAAATATATTTTAAATACTTAAACGAATTTAAAAACTCTCGATAATTAGACGTTTTAAACAAATATTTGCTATGGAAAGGTTTTATAATTATATTTATATATATTTTTTAATATATCTTTCAAATATAAAAATATTTCACACTGTCATAATGTCAGTACAAGCTCTGGAAGTAACAGATATTTTGGTTTTGACCAAAATGACTGCTTTGTTTATCTTAACGATTTAATATCTCCCCTTTCTATAATACTTTCTTGTACAATTCTTTAAAACTAATGTCTTAAGACAGATTGTCGTACTCAAATATATTTCCTGTTTAATTTAGACTAATTTTGCGACTTACCCAATACGAATTCCGATTTCAAAAAAACTAAAAGATTTAATTCAAAATGATGCGATTTTTTTAAGCGCAAAAGCAGATTTGTCACTGCTGCGATAAAAAATCAATCAGTAAAAAAAATATTCGGCATCGATTGTTATTAAAGTAAATGGATAAAAAATATCCAATCCGAATTCCGAGGTCATTCAATTTTTGATTCTGCCAAATGGTAGATTAAAAAGACTTGAATTCACCTGAAATGCGCACTTTCTTTTTCCGCATTTCTTGCATACAGTTGTATTACTTTCGCTCAAAGCTAAACCAACCGTCAAGTGGAAGCCACGACAAAGGCATCGGAATGGTTCACCGAGTCCCCGTGAAAACGCTTTTTCATCTTATCACAAAAGATAACATCCGTTGGAGATGGAGGGATTTTCCAAGAAGTCACCGTCTCCACAATGAGTCATTCAATTGTGAAATGATAAGTGTTTCGTCAGAGCCTCAGGACGCAAACAAAGCGGTCACCGTCACTCAGAAAGGAAAAGGTGACCGGCACAAAAATGAAAAGCTTCCATGAAAAATATCCCTTCCGTTTAAAAAGAACAGGGATGTAATCAAAAGCTAATTAAGATAATTAAAACCACAAAATACTTGCCTATTAGCATTTGTGGCAAAATTACAAAAGACTGCATATCTTGCATCTGAACACTGTAAAGAAGTTTTAGATCTCGAAAATGTTACCTGAACCAAAAAAATAAGTATGATCAAAGGACAGAAAAACTTGAGTTTCTTTCTTCTGACAAAAGAATATAAATAGATGCTACCGGCGATAAATGTTGGGAAGGAAATTCTACAAAGGCTACCTTTATAAAAAATAAATGCAGCTATTATTTTTCTTTAAAATGAGCTACTTATCAGCACATATCTTCAACTGGGACAAAAAAAAAGTAAAAAATGTACAGTGGGATTGTACTGGCTAATCAGTAAAGATTAAATCCTAATTGTACAAGTTAAGAACCACAGTCTTTAAGAAGGCTGCTACGTTACACTGGCTACAGGCCTTTTCAATTAAATTGGAATACAGTCATAGAATTCGCTAAAATATCCTACAAAGAATTAGCAAAGATGCTCTTAATTTGGACTAACATTAAGGTCAAATAGGAAAGAAACCCACTTCACATAAAAAAAGACCATATTTTTTTTTATCAATAAAATATAAGGTACATTATTGTTAAAGATATAGAAAAAGAATATAAATATCTCTAATCGCATATCTAGCCGGATAACAATCAAAAGGTTTCATAGAACACATTCTTTACCGTAATATATATTCGTAACATTAAGTTTACAGAGATGCCAACTTGGCAGATTTCGGACTTCATGAGTAAAACTACAAAAACCATTAAATATATTTTCCTGCAATTTTTCCTACTTTTACAGACGGAATGATAACAATGTATACTCAAACGTATTTCACACTCAACTTTGAAATTTCAAAATTCTGTGTAATGTATACTTATTCCTTAGGATTGTCATAATTAACCGTAATAAATCTCTTTGTTTGTGAAATTATTTCTCCAGTAATAAATGATATAATGAGAAAATAAAAACTAAATAAAAATTGTAATTTAATGCAGGTATCTCTAACTCTTGTGGAATCCAATATCACGACATGGTTCACCACAAAACAAAGGGAACAAAGATGCTACAATAAAGTGCAAGAAGAATTATGGAAAAGACATGCTTTGTTTGTTTGTTTGTTTAGTTATATTAACGTCCCGTTATAAAGCAACACTAGCGCTATTTTGGGACGGACCTCGTAATTTTGAACCGCTGTCAGATGACGAGGATGACACCTGAGCTGGCACCCCCCTCTCCACACCACACCAGCGAGAGGACGTTTAGCATGACGTATTTAAAGTGCAACAGACCCCCTTACACGACGGTTCTTCGGTGGAATCGGGTCTCGAACCTGAAAACCCTACGGCTCACAAGCCACCAGGCCACTGCGGCCGGTAAAGACATGCACACAATAGAATGTGTATGCAAAAATTCGCTGAAAAAAATGTACGCATAATAAAAATAGGAGTAAGTTATTTAAATCTGTTTAAATTTTTATAAAGTATTATAATAATTATTTTTGAATTAACTTGTTTCTTTCAAAAAAAGGCAATTTCTATAACTCATTAATTAGACTGGCATCAGCATAAATGAGTATATCAGAAGCGTCCGTAAGCCTGAAGTTAAATGTTAGAAGAACTGTCAATTTTAAACATTAAACTTCGAAGCAACTGGTAAAATTTTCATTTTAGGAAGAATGGTTTTTTCTTCCTTTGTTAAATAAGAACAGCTTCTAGCTATTATTGGAAGAACACAAATTATATCGAAACTTTAGCAATTTCAATTATAGGTATTTAAAAGTTGTTCGTTTGTTTTAGTTTGAAGTTAGGCAAGAAAAGATGCATGGTGGGGTAAGTTATAATTTGAAATATTAGCAAAAATTTGTAATAATGTATGTAAATTTTTTATGTATGTAAAAAAATTTGTAATATGTAATATTATTTAGAAGATACTGGCGAAAATATAAGAAAAGAAGTTTTTAAATTTAGAATTCATTTACCAGCAACGTTTTGATTCGATCTTTTATTTTTTTGCATCATTGCAATACATTTTGATGTAGAAAAACCTAAGTAAAGAGGGGGAAATTTTTAAACTAACTAACATTAATAATAATTTTAATTTCTGCTTAAACTCCATACGGTGTTTGATGGCTGAATTATATCATTCTTTTTCTAGTGAATACCGTTAGAAAAAACGGTCGTATTATAGAGATAAATACTTGATTAAAGCTATGCTTTTATCGTATATCACCAGTAACTAGTGAAATATTTCAGATTTTACCTTATTTAGTTCCGATGTTACAGCATTTCATTGAAATCTGGGGCGAATTTCTTCATAAACTTTGTTATATATAAATTGCTCTACAATATATATAAGAAATGAATCAAAAATACAAACATTATGAAATTTTAATTAAAAAAATTAATTCTGAATCAAACTATAAAAGATGCAAATGTATTTAGAGAGCGCTAATGCTGCTACTACTAAAACACATGAACTTAACCAAATTAGTAAAAATATTAAGTTAATATAAGCAAAATGAATTTAAAAAAAATAAATGAATAATCCAGACTGAAGATTTTCTCAAGAGTCACCCTCACGCAGGGATTCAAACAAGGGGTTTTTTTTCTGTGAGGATTCTGACTTTGGTCCAAAGATGTTGACCCCTCGTGACCCGAAAATCCCCTGAAATTATATATTATATACTCCAGGATTTACCATAAAACTGTAGGAGTTTTTATAACATTTTTTTTTTTTTTTTTTGCCAACGGTATACATTTTAAGAACTAATTATAAATCTAATGGTATAATGTTTAAAAGACAAACGGAAAAAAAATTAAATATATAAAGTTTCTTCATATTAAATGAACGAATTACTAAATACCAAACAGTTTTATCTAATTACTTAGGTGAAATTTAAGGCACTGTATATAATACGGCAAATGTGATTAATATGGTGATTATATATAATACACGGAAATATCACATAATCACCAAAAATTTTGATAAATTTAATGAATTCTAAAATATTCATCAAATTAAATAGCGAGTTTATAATGCCTAATCTTGTAAAGGCGAATGTCAAATATATTGACCTATTATAATTTACAATTAAATGGCTATTTTAAGTCACATAGATGTAGCCTGAACGAAATATGTATAAGGGGCTGACATGTCAAATGACAGACTGAAGTAGAGAAAATAATTTTAGTATTATAACTCGTACAAAACAGTTACATATCAAAAACAAACTAAATCCATATTCTTAGAATAAAAACCATTTTTCCAAATAACGTTTATAGCTACTACTACAAATTATTAAATACTTTATTTATTTTGACATATTAGAACAGTTATGACATTTAAAATGACAGTTTGACAGAGTTTTTACATTGGCATTTATTAGACTTGCATAGTCCCTTGCTAACGCATTCCACTGATATCACTATCCTCCAGAAAGAGACGATTTTCTCACATATTCCCGAAGTGATATTGCTAGATTCATAACATCGTCAAGCAAAATAAATTGTTCTTCACTGATTGTGAACCGATTTCCAGAATATAACTGTGAAAGTCTTCCTTGTTTTGTTTCTAACAGATATAAAGAGTGCATCCGATATTGACAAAGACACCATTAACGAACATTAACGCACCTTTATCACATTCACTATTACGAGCGTGAATTTTATAAACTATCCGCCTTTGGCGACCATCTTGTTAACCTAAATTACCGATTTTTATAGGCTTTTAAATAGGAAATGTTATTTGATGCGACTGGAAAACATGAATTCAATTGAATCAGTTTACTATAAATTCAAATATTATATATATATATAATAAAAGCAGAAATGAAAATCCTATTACGGAGTTAATAATCGGCAAAAGAGTGCGACCGAATTTTTTGTTGGATGAGTTTGAATTCCCTCTTAACATTTCAAAAAACGATTTTGCGTCAAATTAAATTAAAAAATATTAAAATTTTTAGGAGGAAAATAGCACGGAATTCAAATTAACATCATTAAAAAATAATGTTTTGAATCTTGAGAAGTAATTGTTTTGAAAGATATAAACCTCAATTTCCATAGACAAGTTACAGCAATAACTTATCTGGCGACGGTTAGGCCTATTTTGACGCCCGATTCAACTTTTTATTTGACTTCTTTTATATTTTATTTCTTACGACTGAATGGAACTGGACCGAGTCCTCTTTTTGACATACAACCCCCAATGAGTCTCCTCCAGAAAATTTCATATACCATTTTGAAGCTCCATTAATTACTTAAGAGAAGGTTTAAATTAAGTGTAGCTGTAAAAACATCCAATGACGCAGTCTGAAATGGTTGTATGATGCTTTAATTGTTGCCATTCGACAATAAGTAATAAGAGCGATTTCTATGCCACGTACGTTATTACTTTATATATAGAGATATGCCAATTTGATAAATATTTAAGATTACATCACATTTACCAAACTTTGTGTGATTATATATTATAACCGGCAATTATACATAATCAATTATATTTACCGTAACATATATAATTACAGCATATTCTGTAAATGTCAATAACTGCAGAAGTTTTTGCTAATTTTGGAAGCGACTATCCCACTGAAATATTAATATTAAGTGAAAAAATAATTATTAGCACCCAGTTAGATCTATAGTCAAAATAACCATACCATGTGAATTTTAAATAGGCTATTCAATAAGTGAATTCTAAACATTGAAATCCAAATATCGTTGAATTCGACAAGAAATTCAAATATGCGATAAATATTTTTGGATCATGTATACTTCAAAACAAAATTAAGATATTTATTTACTAATTAAAAAATTTCAAGCGATGAATAATTTTAATGTAGATGAGAATTTTTCTTGCTTTTTTTCCAGGGGGAAGGGAGGAATTCTTAAATTAGCGTCACGTTCGGAAACTACACCACATGCTACTGAAGATAGGTTGTGTTATTTTTCAATCGCAGTAAATTGCCGAGAATGACAAGTTGGCTTAGAAACTTCACCATACAACAATGAAAGGTCGTTTGAAACTGTATAGAATTATGGCACAACAGGATCACGAACACGACCAATCTACGACGTAAACGCACGCAATCCCTCCGAATGCGAAGTAAGCGCACAGGTTGCTACAACACAATTCACTAAGTTGGAAGCGGACTAATTCAAACAAAATTATTTTTCCGATAATCCGTAAATACCTTAATCATAAGGATTTCGTTTTAAAATTATAAACTAAAACCGCCATTACATATTTCAATATTAAAGGGTATAAAAGCAAAGAATTCAGTAAAGATAACAAACACGCAATCATGGAACTAAAATCTGTCACCAAGACGCTTCAAATATTGGAGGCGTACATATCTATCTAAAATTGTTATCAGGTAAATAGCGATTATTTCACCCTTATGGGATCGATTTCAGAAGAGGCATATAGGGTTTATACAAAACCCGACTTTTTGAAAAACCGGTTTTCGAATTCAATATTTCCAAAAAACCGGTTTTCGATTTTTTGTCAAAAAAAAAAAAAAGAACCAAAAGGGGAAAAATATTTAATTTATATAAAATATCAAAAAACAAAATCAACGTAAAAATCAAAACATAAAAAAATTAAGAATTATATATACATATTACTTACACAAAATAACGAAAACTCAAACAAAAAATTCAAATAATATTTATATTATTTTCATTAATTTTAATTTCTTCTACGAAAATAGAATTTTAAAAAACATAAAATATCTACTAAACGGTGGTTACATATTGTTCTTATTTTGGACACAATATTGCCTGAAATTGAAAATACTCGTTCACTAGCTACTGAGCTTGGTTTTATAGTTTTTATGGCATCAAATAACTAAGTTTTTTGTTCTTTTGTTCGTTGACTCAAATACTGAAAATTCAGCTTTCAGTGTGTTTGGATTTTTAAGTTTTTCTTCAGAGTCTTCAAGAAACTTGAATTGATTTTTCCATGACCTCTTTTAAAAAAGCATTACTCTGATGAGTAGTTTCTTCGATTTGCTCTTCATCAGAATTGGTTCCCACGTAAGAAAGAATTCGGAAATATTCTAGACAGTATCTTTTTGCAAAAATGTGCAAATACAGCAAAAGAGTTGCTAATTCCACTTCTTTCTTGAATTCGTTCTTCTAAAGCATATAATAATTTCAAACTTATTTCAATATTTAAATTGTTCAGCTCATTTAACAGAAATGCAGATATACCTTTTCTTGTTAATAAACTGGTATCTCTTCGCCTAAGTCTTCAGCTGCTAGGCGAATCGGTCACAACCAATAAAATTCAAAATATTTGTTTCTTAGAAGAAGAGGAGTATCCAGGAGTTCAGAGAAAGAAGCTTTCTTAACTTAAAAACCGGTTTCCAAATGTGGAAAATTTACTTTAAAAAAACCGATTTTTTAAAACCGGGTTTAAAAAACCGCCAAACCTTAACGGCATACAATGTACGATTCTAGCGGGGCAAAAAAGTGAAAAAATCATTCGCGGTTTTAAACAATTAAAATCTACAATTAAAGGTCACATTTCAAATTAGTCTATCAAAATTATAATTCCTCGTCTTTTGACGGAGCTCCGTTCCGACTGACAGATTGTAAGTCGGATGCATGTTTTTTATAAATTTTTTTTCATTTAAACGAATAATGAAAATCGTCCATAAAATACAAAAATTCAATCCATGTACATTTATTATAAATAAATGTAAAAATATATACTTCGAACTAAATTGTACATACTGTAAAAAATATATATAGTCTGAAATTGCGTTTTATTTTGAAGTTTTATTCTGGTCTATGAGAATATAATTGTATGCAACATATGCCATAAGTTAAAGAGACAGTATATCAAATTTTGACACTATTAATTTCCGCATTCTACCATTATTTTTTCAACATTTATTAATCTAGACAGCTTAAACTAAGTTATTGCTTGTGTCGTTGTTTAAAATTAGATCATAATGCGACGTATAGGTTTGTTTTTAACTTGATCTTTGTATATTATAAAAAAATATATAATCAGTAATTCCAACTGCAAAATAGTTTTATTTATTTTTTGAGAAAATTATTCACAAATGCAATGATTAACCCTTTGCACTCCGAAAGGTAATTTGATGCATAATTATTCACCTAATACAAAGACTTGTTTATTGCTCCGAAATACATATAATTGTTTTAAGTTCTCTCCCGTTTAATTAATTCGCATCTTCTTACTATTATGCAGGTATTTTTAACAATCAAATTTAAATAAATAAATAAAACGTCAAAATGATGCACTGTCTTGAATAGGAAGTGAGAGTAGCTATACCAGTGCAAAGGGTTAAACATTTTTAAAAATCATTAGAAGTTATAAATTCAATACAGGGCCAAAACTCCTGTTAAGTATGGAAAAAGTTTAAATTTTCTTAAATTTTTCACTATATATATGTAGAAGAATTCAAACTAATAAAACTACTGATATAAACAGCCAGAATAATGTAAGCTGAAAGTATACTTACCATAGCAAAAGAGCATTTGGGAGATGATATCACGATAAAACTTACATTCATTGATATGTGGCGTTTTAATGTTCCAAAAACCTTATGCCACTTTACTTACAACCAAAGGAAATCTGCTATCACTGAAGTTAAAAATCAGCGAAATTGAAAATGCAATAAAAAACGAAAAAGTTTTAAAAAACGTTAAACTCCGAGGTCAAAAAGGAAGTTTAGTAAATTTGTAATAACACTTACTAGAACGACGTGTGTTCAATCAAAGTTCATTGTCTCAATTCGAACTAGCGTTTAAACTTAGCCGCTCACTTTGAAGAAGCGATAACAACGAGGAAGACGATTCACAAGATACTTAGTCAGGTTAACAACTAGTAGTGGCTCTTAGATATAATATTTTGCTGTTTAGATTGATTAAATTGTCAAGAAATGAAACTAAACTGTTCTCAAAGCTGACTTTAAGAGATTTCATCTTTCTTCACGCACAATTCAGAACGATAGTTTTGTGCTTAAAATACACAATGGTAGTTATTTTGGGAGCAAAGAAGATTAGATTTTATTTTTGCCTCAATATGCCTTAGAATTTTTTTAAAAAATATATAAATTTTATATTTATATAATTCTACGTTTTTTGACAAATCCAATAGATCAATAGCTGAATGCCAAAAACTTCAATAAAATGACACCAAATGTACTATTGAAATACATTCCATATATACAGGATCTTCAGTACAATAAAGTAAACTTCCGTAAAGAGCGTGTTCAAAGACACTACCTGTGAAGGCTGGACAATGTCATTTACCTACCATATATGGCAGATAAGAATTCCCATGCTACACGAATACTTGCAGTTCATGTTTGGTCTGGCATTATTTTGAACCTCTTAACAAGTGGATGTTTTATGTCTTGATGTTTTGGAATGGATAGAATCATCGAATACTTGTAGAGGAAATTTTACTAGAACACAGAATGAAGAACAAATCCTGTGACATTTCAACAATGACAGATTGGCCGAATTAGTACTACCATACATTGACCAGCATGACTCAACTTATTTAGCCATATTTTCCCCCCTTAAATCACTTGAAAGCTTGTGTACAATATCGCTTTGAATAGCGCCGAGGGTTTTTGTCACCTACTCCCTACCAATCTACAATTGCCGAAGCCATCCACGAAACAGTCATCATCCAATCAGTTCGTCATTCCTTGTTTTAATGGTTTAGCATATATATCACCTCGGGAGTTCAATTATAAATTTTGTTTGGGGTTTATTTTGTTTTATAGAAAAAAAAAAACTGTCCTTTTGGCCTAGTCCAACAGAGCATTTCTTGTAATCTTCATGTATTTCGTTAAAATATCATTATTATTTATAAGTTGTTTGTTATTTATTTATATAAGTTCAATTCTTTTGTGCTTTGCACATTAGCACACTTCGAGAGTGTCTGAAAATTGTCCAATTTCATTCGACAAGAAGCACTAAAGCTATTTTTCTCTTTTGGATATTACCATTGAGTTATTATATGAATAAAATTTGAAAAGATTGTCTCTCAGAAAAGTTGAATATCTTCTTTAAATGCATTCATTTCAAAATTTTATACAAAGAAACGCCAAATTAATTTGAGATTTTTTTTAACTTCCCATTTATCATATGTGGGTGATGTTTGCTTAGCTCTAATAATACCAAATACTTGAGCAACTTAAGAGTTAATCACATTCTGGATAACCGATAACGACAAATATGCTGGTGTTGAGCAGTTCCTACGAGGGATTTTCTCAGTCTGTGGCTCTCCTAAAACATCTGACACTTAAATCCATCGACTACTAGTCCCTACAATTGGATAAAAAAAATGCTGTCACTTTCCCACTGTAATGCCGAATGATTTATGGTTTGACTATCCACTTAGAAATAATTCCGACTTTCCGCTAACTCCCTAATATATCTGTATCAATTCAAGTCTTATTGAAAGAAAGCAACATTCAACAAATAAAAAAAAAGTATTAAAACCAAGAACGTTTTCATCTCGGAAAATGTATTTTTTTAACACTAAACATACCAAAAACGATCGAATGACCAATTATGAACTTTTACATCGAAAATGCGCATATCATCTTACCGCTTTTGCACATTTGACTTCATGACTTTTTCTAAGAATTATATACAGATATTATTCTATTATTTTTTATTTTATTTTGTTTAGTTTGTTTAGTTATATTAACGTCCCGTTGTAAAGCAACACTAGCGCTATTTTGGGACGGACCTCGTCATTTTGAACCGCAGTCAGATGACGAGGACGACATCTGAGCAGTCCCCCCCCTCAAAACCACACCAGTGGGAGGATATTTGGCCCTGGTGGATTTAATGTGCAACATACCCCCTTACACAACGGTTCTTCGGTGGAATCGGATTTCGAAACTGAAACCCTTCGGCTCACGAGCCGATACCAGGGCACCAAGACCATTTTGTTTATTTTGAGTAATACTTGTCGTATACCGTTATTTACTACAACCGATCATTTGACCGGTAGAACAATTTATTGCTTTATAAGGTTATCGGATCAGAAATTATGATGTAATGCGTATTCAACGCGTCATATTCTTTCTGTCAAATCCTAGCAAAAAAACACCCTACTTTAGTTGGAACTATCCGCACAAATAAAAGGAATTGCCAATAATTGCAAAAAAGAAAAGAAAAGTGATATGGAATGCTTTTCATCGAAAATTTTCTCAACAGATAATTGTACTTACAATTTATAAAAGTAAACCAAAAAAAAGTATTTTTACTTATTTCAAAACATAAATCTGTAAAAATTGAAAAAAGGTATGACAAATGTTTACCTGAGACCGTTTCATATTAGAATAAAACTAAATTTGGTGTAGACAGAACCGATCAAATACGAGGCAATATACTTGCAGATGGCTTTTCCCAAGTATTTTCCAATATTCTTGATTTATCTGGCATAAATGCCTGGATTTTGTACAAGCAAACGACAGATGAAAATATCTCGAGACAAGATTTTTTACTCCAGTTAAAAATAGAACTTGCCACCAATTTTCGAGAAGCCCGTGAACAAGCAACCAAAAGAAAGAACAAATACAAAACGATCGATGCCTAAATTTATTGCATTTTCTTACCAACGTAAGACCAGTCAAATAGGATATTGTAAAGAAAATAAAACCATCAAAATTTGTTCTAAATGTGAAAAATATGTTCACTGAAAATGTACAATGGAAATAACCTGTATACGTAAAAAATGCGATGAGCAATGAATTAAAAATTCTTATTCTTTGTGTTTGCAATACATAGAAATTGACAATATACTATTTTGTTTAATTATAATGAAGCAAATTTGTTTCCTTCCTAATATTTATATTTCATACATTCAATTAGGAAACAAAGTCCGGTCATTTGACTGACTATGGTAGAAATAGGTGTGTATTAAGTGTTGGTATGGTGTTGGTATAACCAATTAGTGTTAAATACTCTGTTGCAATCCGTTATTTTTAGTTGGTACTCTTGGAAAGATCTTTCACTTCAGTACTCATTTCCCGAGGCAGAACTGAATGGAAGACCTTTATTAGTAATTTGGGGGGGAGAGTAATTCTACTCCCCACCTTATCATAGGAATGAACGATTACGCAGTAAAATAAACGGAAAAAATACTGGCAAAAAGCATCAAAAGAAACGCAATTCACAGTCTTTAAAATATATGCTACATTCCGCAGCTTTTATGAACTATCATTTATTTTTAAAAATTGCCTTTCATTGGGTCATAGAATAAGAAAAATTCTTTTTTTAAAATCTACTTTAAGACAATAAATCATTCAGACTACACAAGATAGAATGTCTTGTTTTATTTACTTCAAGGACACAGCGGTGACTGGAAAAATCAAGGCATACTTATCCAATTTCAAACATCAATGTAAATTATCGAGTATTTATGACAGCACTGAAAACGATAAGGCGCATCTTTTATCATTCCGTCATTGAAGATACATAATCTTAAAAATAATCTAATTAGACTACATATCCGTATTTTCATCATTCAACGTAAATGTTTTATTTTAATTATTCCTTCGAACCCATTCGAGCAATGTAGGCAAAATGAAACATTTAGAGCCTCTAAAACATCTCGAGTGAAATAATTAACAATAAATTATGCCGAAAATAGGGGAAAAAAAAAGAGTGAAAAGTTTTCAAAATTGAAAAAAAGATAGTTTTGAAAATGTAATATTAAATTGCCAATAAGTTTTAATTGGAGAACTTAGTCTCATTCACTGAAATTCCATTCAACTTTTTGAAAGTCTTGAAAAAATAACATTTACCAGTTTATCTTTGTTACAAGAAATAATAGATATGCACTGGGAAATAAATCCCATGATTATCGCTAATCTAGAAAAAGACTTTTCCAAAAATAATTTTCAAACAAAATGATGGAATAGTTTCAAAACTTTTATGTGAATTTCAACAGATATTAAAAATGATCAAATGGGAATGAATAAAATGAATAATTTTAAACACTTTTATTTAACTTTACTTATTACTTGTTCGCAATGATAGAATTTTGTAAACGATTTTTTATTTATTTTAGTTATGAGAATATTGAAATTGGTTCATTTTGAATGTGTTCGATGACAATACACTATTTTAATATTCTCAGAGTGGAACCCTCAGTCAAACTTATTAATATGATTAAGTTTTGATTCCACAACTAGTAGTGAATTCGAGAAAAAAAATTTTGCAAGACTTAACAATACTTGTTATAATGAATTATAATTTAAAGAATAAAGAGCAGAAGTAATAACAATAAATCTGATAATTTTTGTAACACTGTTTTTAAAAAGCTTTTTCCTTAAATTTATTTTTCTGAAGAACACCTGTTACAAAACGAACCACAAGAATTATAATCAAATTCAACACATAATACTAAAAAAGATCGAATTTAAATTCAAAGTTATAAATACGAGAAAGAGATAGCAGTATAAATACGAGATAAGAAATTAATAACAACAATAACAAAAAATATTTTTTAAAGTTTCAATAAGCATAATATATGTAATGATCTATTTGGTTCATTTATGCAATCTTGCATGTTTCATAAAAAAACCCTTAATGCTACGTTTTAACCCTCCGAGAGGCTCAATCGACTTTTTCCACTTTTTCATGCTTCATATTCCAAAGACAATTATTGATTTTTATTATATTTTTAATGTAAAATTAAATGTGAATAATGTGTAAATAAATGCATTTAAAAAAAATTTAAATCTACACGAGAAAGATATTCTTCCAATTTTAAAATTCAGTTATATTAAAAAGTTCATCTAAGCAGTTTAGTTTGCAAGCTTATATTATATATATATATATATATATATATGAGAGAGAGATCAAAATTACTGTTGACTTAAGGTTTTAAGCTACAGTAGCAGCAATTAGTCTTTTTTTTTTCTCCAAACATTCTTGAGAACATTAGTCGTTAAGGATGAATTAGATAAAAACTCATGAAAAGACAAATATCAATTCTTCCGGCCGTTGACATTTTTTTATACAAAAAAAAAAAAAAGAAAAAGCATTCTTTAGATATGTATTAGAAAGTTCAACCTATCTAAACTGGCATAAGAGACAAATTTTAGCCCACAGAAACCCGTAATTGGAAGTATCTGAAAGACGTGTGTTAGATATATTCCTCAGCTTTCTGATAATGTTAGGTGATCAATTTATGATCTTTATTTTATGACTATTTTTGTATTTAATTCAAATTTATTTGTTAATTTGATATAATCACATACGCCTACAAATTTTACAATCGTATGCATTTCAATCTTGCAAAAATATAATTAATATCACAGCTATTTTCTTTTCTAGGAACTCTGAACGATGTCAGAATATGAATTCATTCTATGTAACACACAATAATCATTCACCAACAACTAATTTCTATACTGTTAAAAATATGGATATACTTTTAACCTAAAGATTGTTCTAGATGACAAAAAAAAAAAAAAAAAAAAAAAACTTATGCTATTTAAATAAATGCATGTACTGCTGAAACAATTTCGATTTCTAAATTTTTATACAGTCCTACAATTCTATTAGTAAAATATTCTTGACACACATCTTAGCTATTAGAAGTTCTGCTTTTCTGTTTAGAATATCACTAGTTTATAACATTTCAATCGAAGACCCGAGGATGATCCACGAATTAACGCACGGCGCTTCCTGGAGATGGCACTTGATTGGTCTAAAATGCTAAAATTCAAAGCTTCATAACTCTGGCAATTTTGGTCGGAGACGAATGTTAGGAGAAAATTAGCTATAGAGCAAAGATTTGAGTAAATACTACGAATATATTTCCATTCGCCCTCATTTAGGTTTCGTGTTTAAAATTTGTGTTTGAAACTTTCGTTGTGCTGATACTGAGGATTAACTTGTAATATATTTTTAAATAAAATAATGATGAGATAAAATTGACAAAGATTACCAAAAAAATCGCTCCACTAAAAAGCGAGAGCAAGATAAAATATCAAGAGCTTTTAAAGCGGTTCTCAAGAGATAACATTTCCTTTATCGCATGCGTTCCGAGTTGCGAAAATTACAAAGCAAAACTTTAAAAAATCGCGAAACTGTATATGAATTCAATTAACTCGTTAATCGCCAAGCCTCTTCTGCCATCTTTTTCGTTTAACCTGCAATATCAGATTTCTTTGATATGCTAATAACCAGAGATTTATATAAAGTCACGATAAGCCTGCGTGCATTTAGTTTAATTATTTTGTAATTTCCTGATTAAAATTTATCAAGAGAATATAAATTTTTAAATCCATATCGTCATTCAACACTGACTACCACCTGAACGAAAATTCTATTGTCAATCAATAGTGACTGATGTGGTCTGTATCAAAAGTACAAATCACCGCCACGATCAGAATAGAAAGTTCATTGTCAGTCACCGACAACTGATATGGCGCTTAATGTGTTAAATTCGCCATTAAAATTGAGAAAAATTGAGTATTAAGACGAAGTTTGGATTCATTAAATATTACCCAGTGCTTTCCAGGTAAGTCAAATTCTAATCAATTATTCATTTGAAAACAAACATCACTTTAGATAGGGAATCAGCGGAATCAGTAATGCCAAATTCAAATGCTGATATGGACCAAATAAAGAAGATTTCAACTTATGTGAGCAGTTTTCTCAATATTTCAAACAATCGGCATCTAAAGATTTCAAAAATACAGGATTAAAAAACAAGGACAACGGTTAAGTTAGTGTTGCCTTCTTGACATAGGCCATTTGCTTTCTGCTACCATCTTTCTGCTTTCATCTACCATTTCGGGGGATTATTTTGTCCATGGTGATTACTCTCAAAACTGACTCAAAATGAATGCTAGTAACTCTAGACCTTAAAGATTTATTAACTTTCATAAATGTCAATAATTGCTCGCACTATCAAGTACATCCAAACGCGGAAACTAATTTTATTTTCCAATTTCTATGTATTTTCAAAACAATTTGAGAAATATTTGTAAAATTCAAGATTGCAATTTCATTTGAATTCTGAATCATGAATAGCGCTGGATTGCATATTTGTAGTAACTGGAAGGGTTAATATTAGGTCTATAAAAAACTACTAGTAATTGGTCATATACAAATAAAGAACACACAAAATTCGTAATCATGCATAAATAGAAAATTGAAAACTAAGCTACAAAAGTTGTATTAAAAATTGTTACATTCTGCTATGTTTATTAGTTGGAAAATTATTCATTGTGAGCCATGGGTTTGATATAGTAACAAACTTAATTCCTGGACAAACTTGCTTTATTTTTTAACGAATAATTCAAGGCCAGGTATTAACCAGTTAACTGTTTTGACCTCTTCGGAAAATGCGCATCTCAACTGCCATAAACACTTTATATATATAATAAATAATTATAATGATTAAACTATTATATAAATATAATAATTTCTATTAAATAAACTCGCCGTAACGCAAAATGTTGTTCTTTTATCATGACGAGTATACTCGTCAAAAATAGTTAACTGGTTAAACAACAATCAAAGATTGTTTTGATTGTTAAAGTATCATTCCTGTAAAGAATTATAAATTAACATGGCAAGTTTAGGAATGTTTCAACATTTTTATCCACTTTCACATTCTTGCATCAGAAATATTACTTCATAAAAAGAGTTTCTATTGTAGTCTATCTTTTCTACATAAAGTGAAAATTATATATGTTACGGCCAAAGCCCGAAATCGGCCAGTTCGCGATCTGGCCAACGTTGCTATAAACTTACCGGCCAATGTCCGATCTTTTCTTGATTTCGGGCTTTGGCCGGCCAATTCGCGAAGTGGCTTGGGACGATCGGCCAAAGTAGGAAGAAAAGAATCAAGAGCAGATTGTTTTACACACTCTTAAAAATGAGTACTTCTGTGTACTGTTTTATTTAAAGCACAATTGTTTCAGAAAAGAGTTCAAATATAAGTGACACCTCTGAGTTAAAAATAAGCTTGAAATATATAAAAATATGATCTCGTGTTATTCTGATCTCATATTAAAGCCATAATAGAAATTATTCAGTGAATGTATATGCTGTAACAACGTGATAGCGTGAAGATTAGATTTGCGCCCGTCAAAATGAGCGAATTATATCTTGAGCAAAGGCGTTGCGTATCGTGTATGAATACAAAGGCAAATTGAGTACTCAGTTTTCAATTACCTTTACGGGTGATTCTTAGTCTTCTGCTCCATGGACCTGATGTTAAAGATCCCAGATCACATTATCTCCCGAAATATCGCTTCAAAAATATGAAAATTTTTGCAAAGACAAATAGCAAATATAAGGGCTAATTAAAACAAATATGAAGGAAATATAGTTTTGTTATTTATATCATTTAAAGATATTGATTTGTTGGCGCCATCTGTCGAATTTCACCTATAACATGACCTTAGAAGAGTGATATTGAAATTTCATAAATCAATCAGTTTTAGTGATTGATTTAGTTGGTTAGAGTTCAACAATTTTTTATTTAAAATTTTGGTGTCTCAAGAATATTTTGTTAAATATGATTCAAAGGGCAGAGAATCTATGTAAAAATTTAAAATTCCTGATCCATTGGAGCATTTATTGACTAAAGTTATATTAAATATAATTATTTAGTTCCTTTAGACCATTTTGTTAGCAAATGTATGCCCCAAATTAGCTGATGGTCGCTGATAAGAATGACTAAGTATATTAAACTATGTTTGCCTTAAATTAAATTGTTTTATAGAATTAATAATATAGGTATTGTCAAAGCTCATAGAAAACTTTTCCCCCTTTTACTTTTCAGAAAATATCTTATTTCATTTTTTTTCATTTTATACAGACACCTGCCGAAAATTACAATTTTATTTATTAAATTTGCAATAATAGATGATTTATTTTTTAATTTAAACTTCTATCAATGTGATGGCAACACGTTGATAAACGGTTTCTTTTTTAATTTGACGTGCTCGTGCAGATTAAATTTTATTTTTATTTTGAGCGAAACATATTATTGAAAAATATGGTTAAAATATTTCTTTAAAAATCCATTAAAAATCTAAGCATAATTTATAAGTTAAAACATTGATTATCATTAAAAAGATAATTTTTTGAGCTTTAATTTAATGCAAAAATCGATTTTGTGCTGTATTAATTTCGGTTATAGCGACAAAACGCCGAAATTACGCTTAGTTTTTAATTAAAATTCTAATTAAAAATTCTAAAAATTCTCTCCACGGTGCACATTTCCGACCTCCAAGGAATATATATGCCAAATTTGATAACTGTATGTCAAACGGTTTGGACTGTAGAGCGACAACACACACAAACACACATTGAACTTTATTTATAAGTATAGATTATCACATCGGGCTTTGGCCAAGGATTCCTGGCCACTTCGCAAAATGGCCTGCCAAAGTAGAAAATACAATATTAATTGCAAGTATTTCGTACTTTGGCCAAACCTGTTAGCCAGTTCGAAAATTGGCCAGCCAATTCGCGAACTGGCCGTATTTCGGGCTTTGGCCGTAGCATATAAATATTTTTATGCTTGATTCTCTAACAAACCAAATCAAACTTTTGCTGAAGAATTCTGTTAAGCTACTAATCGAAAAGGAATTAAATCTCATTTAAGTGTCATTACTAACGTTCGAATGTATATATAAATATATTTCAGTGGCGTACAGAGGATAAGTGGAGAATTCGACGTAAAAGGTTATATTCAACCCGTCATCATTGAATATATAGCACCAGCAAATAGTATTTCATTTCCTCATTATACTTAACTTTAATCCAATAACAATTGCATAACACGACTTTTTCAATATTGCGGATGCCCGTGGCAAGAACTTGCTCTTTCGCCGAAAACACGTGCTTCTTTGAGAGACGAGTTACTACAGCACTAAAAAGTTTGGTGCATATTGTATTTTAAAAAGAAAGTGTTTAAAAATTAATCATCAGCAGCAAAATACAACGCTTATTCTTTATCACTTGCGTGTGTCTTCGCCGAATTCGGAAAGTTCTTATCTCAAGTATATCGTAAAATTTGACAAAACAAACGTTAATATACTCGTAAAAATCAGCGATTTCGGTTTATCAGTCGCCTTGGTACCATGACAGCGATATAAAAATAATGCCATTTTGTAGCAAAATATTTCATATATGAAAAGCGCAAAATTCGTGGATCGTATATAGTTACAGTAAAATTTGGAAGAAAAAAATTGCCATTTCAGTAATGGTTTGGTTCGATTTCATAGAGCAAAGAACTTTATATGGCAATTCGGAAATGAAACAACTAAAAACACAGAAATTTCACATACTTAAGAGTCATCGATAAATCTAGGGCTTTGTTTCTAATGTTTATATTAAATTAAGTACGCTATTCCTTATCATGCGATATAAAACTGTGAAAATATACAAAGATTTTTAAATTGTTTCTGAAATTTTTCCAAGACTGCAAATATTTCATAAAATTTTATGTTCGCTTTAGCATCGCAGTCAAAAAAATAAATGATATGATTGCGATATCTTCCTAACTCATTAAAAATAAGTTGCCATGAGCAAAGTATTTTTATTCTGTTGATCGAACCCCCAGGGGGGCACCTCGAAATGAGGATGAGATGCTTCCAGTTGGATCTCGCCACCCTGGTGGGCATGTAAATAGGTGGGGGGGTGCTCCTTCCACTGATGGCGGGACGTATTTCCTTCGGGAAGGGTTGTACTGTGACCGGTGATGGCCTTTAGGACTCAACCACAGTTCCCGCCAATGTTGCTCTTGCGGCGGTCCGATCATTCAATATTATTTATCCGTGTGCCTTCGGGCGGGTCGGTCTTACTCTACTGGTTGGGATTCCAAATGAAGTAAAAATTCTCAAAGCCTCCTCGTTCCAGATTTTTCATCATTTGCACAAAAACCCAATTCGGAAAATTCAGAAATAAGTACATTAAAAATTTTTTTAAATTATTTCTAGTTTAATTTTCTTTTAGCTATCGTTAATCAAATTTTCAAAGCTTGGGATCGCGGCTAAATGTTCCTAGATAAAAATTTGTTCGCGATTGTAAAAACATTAAAAATAGAAAACCCCGATATAGAAAAGCACTAAAAAAATAATTAATTCAAAATATACATCAGATACTAGATTCACAGAAATTTGATGATAATTCATACAACTATGAAACCATCCAATTACAATTTAAAGAGAAAAAGAATATGAAATTGGATAAAGGATAACACAAGATATAGCGTCTTTATGCTTTTAATCGCGATTTTCTTATGCTATTGATTTCTAGTTTAAGCTTGGATCAATACAAATTTTACGATCTTTTGCTAGTGGTTTTGGATCTTAAACTTTTCATGTTTATTTAGAGATTTTGATGCATTTTCTTAAAGAATTACAGAGCTAAAATTTAAATGGATGGCTCATATTTCACTATACTGGTTTAAAAATGTACTAGATAGAATATTTGTTCTATTTCATTCAATTTTAAGCATTAAACAGCACACTAGCACATTTTTTAATTCACAAACATTATATCTTATAAAACTAACAATTCCCCACTAATTTATTTTAAGTTAGAACTTTAAGGTATTATTTAAAATTAAGACCCTTTATACTACGCATGTGATAAAATTTACATTATTCATTTCACAAATCTGTAATATTATGAAGAATAATTTTAAAAAGTGAAACTTTGCAGCAACAGAATGAATTATTTAGTATTGCAATCAAATTTATCAAGAAGATGGCAGAGAAAATGCCACTCAGGATTTAAAGACTTTTTTTTTTTTTTTTTTTTAAGATGACTGTCTCCCCCCTTTCTCCCAACAAGAATATTTTAAAATAAGCTTTATAAGATTAAACCTTATCTTTCTTTCAATCTTGGATGAAATTAACGCACCAAAGTTCTCATCACTATCGTCTTCTTAAGGTTAATGAAACGAAAAAAACTCAAGAAATGCGATTAGCTCTCACAATTTTTTCAATCTTATCAGATATTTGTTTAGATACTTGCTGAGAGAGAATCTCGAATCCGTGTATTAGCAACGTAGACTTATTCCTGAGGTGTAATCTTCAACGTTTTTGTTAAAGATGATTATTTTTCACGACTGCATACATAAGCTATGATATAATGCACAAAAAAATATTTTCATCTATTTTTATTTTCCCGAGATCGGAAAAAAATCTATCGCTTTTCTACCTGGAATCGAAATATGCCTATTTTGGAATTATTGTACATCTGTGTATATGAAGATACGATAACTATACAACGGGAAATTTAAGGTTTTGATTGGTTTATTGGCGAGATCGGCCAGATTTACTGGCGAAAAAGCCAAATTTGGCAATGTTGCGCCAGGAACGATATAGACTAATGGCATTAGACTTTTTTTTTACATCAAAACTAAAAATGCAAACATTTTTTAACCATATTATTTTCTGTGAAGAGATACGTTATCAAAATGCATACTCGATTTGGTTTATTATGCGAAAATGTTAAATCCGAAACACATCACACTGTAGCAACCGTTAGTTGCTATTCTTGCATTTTATTTTGAAACTGATTTTGACTGATTTGACTAAACTCTTAGACAAAATAAGATTATCAGATCTCTCAAATTTCGATTATATACCGAGAACTGGCAAATTGCTCAAAAACTCAAAAATTTGAAATACTTTCTGGTCAAAGGAGGGTTGTTATTCTTTTCCCTTTAAAAAAAATGAACATTATATTCTGTGTTTTGAGTCTCCGAGCATAAAGTGAGAAAAGAAGATCAATGATTTTGCTTAAAAGGCAGAGTATGAAAACTTAGAGTATTGTAGTTAAAAAGGTAAAGTATATCATTCTTTCAATAGTAAATTGTATCAGTTAACTGAAAAGGTGCTACTACACTGACACTACAATTAGCATGTCGAATCAAATACATGAATCGGATATTCTTAACAAAGAGAGAACGTAACTCTTGGTCAAGGTAATCTACGGCAAAGATGAAGTAATTCGATTTGAGTTGCAACAATTGGTGGTGGAGGGCTTCTTAGACTTCAGGGTAAACAACGATATACTTGCGTTTCACTACTAAAAAAACTTTTTAAAATCTTCAGAAACCAGCCCACTTGTAGAGAAATTTAATGCCAAAATATATATCGGTTTATTAATTTTTACTTTACCGCATGCAAATTAATCGAATAAAATATTATTTGTACTCGTCAAAAAATTCAAACAAGAGATTTTGACGAATCGCCATGTTTCAGACCTCCGCGAGTTCTAAAAACACATTTTTGGAATTACATGTATAAACACATTTTTGGAACTACATGTATACATACAGTATGTGAACAAAACTCAAAAATGCTACCTAGACAGATGAAATTTGGTATATAGACCAAATTTGCGAATTTCTATCAAATATTGAAAGAAATCCATTCAAAGGAAGACTGTCTGGCCATTCAAATACAAGTGAATCTGATAATTTCAAAATGTAAAGAGCCTAATAAATAAAATTTGGTACATATATTTAGTAGCTAAAATGTAGGTCCTTATCAAATTTTAAACCAAATCTAGAAGGTCAAAGATAGTATTGCACACTCCAGTAATTTAAAAGAATTATTTAGATATACTATTTTCTCAACATTGAATTTCAAATTTCATTCAACAGCATTTCCAACAATCGTATCTCTTTCTAGAAATGATTTCGTGTCTATACAGATAAAAAAAAAAGTTAGGCAGTAATAATTAAACTATTATCAAAAAACGCTTAAAATGAAATTAAAAAAACTAGAACAAGGAGAAAAGCAAAGTTAACCATGGGTGAAATTAATGATATCAGATAAAAAGAAAATTTCACTGACTGTTTATATGATTTAATCGACAGTTTTATTAAATTATTTTCTAAATAGTTATTTAACATTTATTGATCTAAGATTGAGTGCAAATATTATTAGAAATAGAGTCCGTAAATTGTGCGCTTAAACAGGAACTTTTCAATTAATATCGTTATTATCGGACTTTAAATGATAAAAACTTACTCGGACTTAAAACGATTAAACGTGATCTCGAGTCTTCATCAATGAAAATGTTTCTACTAAAGCGATGTAAACAAGCGTCTATTTTCAGAAACACTCACTTCCCATTTCTTAGCTGACTGTCATACAATCCCAGCAAATATTTTCCCTTTGCACTTAAATTCTAGCTGACAGATTAAGTGCGTTCTGATTAATTTGAGTCGCTAAACTTCCGCTTAAAGCTTTCGCTGCAACTCAAGAATAAGGATGAAGCATTTCAATACGAAGCAGTAAAAACAGGATACCCAAAAATGACACTCAGCGTCTGGCGAGTTTTTATTTTGAAGACTCGTTTTATTGAAATCGCAGCATATTCTAGATTTTCCATCAAAATAACTTCCGTTTAAGAAGATGAATTATTTCAGAGCAGATCTTTAAAATTTTCCTTCTTTTTACTCTCAAAAGAAATTTTTATGATTCTACATTTGCATCAAACATATTTCTTTGATACGAAAATGTATTTACATACAAGAACAACAAATATTACACATGAGGAAATAACTGACAACGGAAAAAAAATATTTTTTCTAGAAATAATTCATTTGAAGAGTTATTTATGACAGAAATATATAATATTAATCATACGTCACGGACTGAGAAAAGGTTATCTCGAATTTCGTTGATTTGCTACATATTTTACATACAGTAAATATATATTTTTTAAAATTATATTTAATATTTTTTAGTGAAAGTGAATCTTTTTTTCTCCGAAGTTCTTCAATACATATCAAATAAACAGATGTCCTGGATTAGGCAGAACTGTTCTGATATTTGTCTCTTTAATAAAAGGTGGAAAACGTGCTCTTTATTTGAATTAAGTATCCTGTATTGTCCTATTTTATAAAAATTAGTAGATATTTATATAAAATAATAAGTAGATCTGATCTTAAAAAAAAGGTTATTTACTGATATTTTCAATTGATTATTTAAAATTCTTCTAATCCTACAATGCATCCTTCCTTTAATCCTACCGTGCATTTTTTATTCCCATTTATAAGCTTCATATGACTGTTTCAAAGGGCAACAAAGAGTGTTTGGAAATCCTTTTTTTTAAATGCATTTTTATAAACATTTGCAGAAAATACCAATACATAAAAAGAACAACTAGAATTAGCTTTAACTGAAAACTTAGTAAAATACCAAGATGCCTGTTAAATGAATTTATACCATTAAAAATACTATCAAAATACATTATTTCCATTCTAAAAAATATATTAGTAAAAAGTGATTTTTATTTTTCTTGCAGAATGGTTATGGTGTGATTTGTGTCACTGGGATATTGTTTAAATCATAATGCAGCCAATTGGCACCTTTTAACGGATTTATTAAAATTTCACCAGAAAAAAAAATAAACTAAAAATCTTTTACTCAATTTTTCTAAATTATAGGCAGTTATTCAAAAAGCATGTTATTTTGATAAAAATATATTTAAAAAATCGCGCATTCTAGGGTTAATGATTTGTTTTACCTGTCCATTCCCATATAAATCATGTAACCAGATGTCCCCCACATTAACCGGAACTATACCCAAGTTCATTTCTTTGTTTTTACAGTAATGGATAGAAAAGTGCATCTTATTTGAATTAAAAGTCTTAGATTTCCGATTTTCGACTTATTAGTAAATATTCATTTTTAAAAGCAGTAATTAGGCTCAATTTTTTTAATATGATAAATATCTGAAAAATTATTTTTATGTAGCACTTTTCTTTTTACTGTATTTACAATAGGATCTTAATCTAACTAATGTAAATGAATTACATAAAGGAAAAAAAATAATAAAAGCAATATATTTTATTTATATTTCTTCTTTAAAATTTTTATAATTAACTATTTCATTGTTTCCCGTATTTTTTTTTAAATTCATACGTCTTATTTTGGATTTTATCAAGATTTCAAACTATCTTATATTTCCTTAAACAACGTCACAGATTAAGCGTTCCTTACCGAAGTGAAGTGTAGAAAATCTGCTTATTTTTACCCCTTCGCATGCAATGAATGGTACATCTGACACGCGCATCGAATTATTGAATTTTTAGTTTTAAAACAACAAACTACAGAATTAAGTATTTAAAAGTGCAAAAATTACTTAGAAACGCTTCAATATCTCAAATGCCTCTTATATTATTATAGTAATCAAAATAACAATAAATGTTCAAAATAAGATATATCATCTAATTAAGAAGTTAAATAAATTCGTATATAAAGGGGTTAATCAAGATGCATTTGAAACTAGACTTAACAGTTGAATACCCAAGTTGTATGGATCATGGAGTCCAATTCCCTTTAAATAAGAAGTTTCTTCGAGTTACAAATAAATGGAGTATTAATACAGAAAAGATTTAAAATTAGTTTCTTTAATCAAATTCAAATATTAATCAACACAAATGCCTGTAAAAGGCCTTTACATGGCTTCGAAAAAGAATTTATTTTAAATTAAGATATAAAAAAAAATTCTTTAACATGTCGACTTAAAAGTTTTTTTTTTTTTTTAATTACGATTAACAAAAACACTCCAATAAAAGTTACATAAAAATGCCCACAGAGGAATTATATAAAATTCTCAAAATGACAATTAATATTAATTGCATACTAAAAATAAAAAGCCCACAACAAAAAATTAGATATATTAAATAAAAAGATAATTTTACTCATAAGCGTCAACGAAAACAAACTGAAAACCTCTGCACTTGAATCCATGAGTTAGATAGGTATGATCTTTGAATCCTAATCTATGGGCCTTACACATAAATAGTAAAAAGTGACAAATAGTTTTAATTTGGTGTCATGACGTTGATTTTTCAATACGCAACCAAGATTAAGTTCCCATGATAAGATAATCATTTCCCATCTTTTCTCCTTATCATGTCAATATTATCATGATAAGTAGAAACATTTTATGAAATCCTAACGTGATATTTTTTAATGCGCTAAATCAACCATGGCAATCAATCTCCAAAAAAATATTAATTCTGGCTTTTATAACATTCTCTCCCCCCCCCCTAGAAAAATGAGTACGTCAAGCTCTAAAAGAACAAATTATCATACATTATTTAAGAATTATTTGAGCTGATGTTTTATTTTAACTTGAATATATTATTTTAGACCATTATTATTTATTATTATAATTCTGCAAAGTTAAAACCCATGCAGCCTTTTTTTTTTTTTTTGCCGTAAATGCAGTTTTTTCGCAACATTATTGTTATTTAAGCGTGAATAAGCATAAGATGAAAATATTTATAGAAATAATAAAGCCACGGTAATATTATAATGTTAAAACATCGGATTGAATTATCAAACTCGGAAAAAAAATATTTTTGTTCGTTTGATTTTTTAACTCACTATCCCTTCTGCCCCACTTTAATACACTATGCTATCAAAATCAGTGGTACTGAAGAAATACAAAATCATATCCATTAGGATTCATTATGGGACACAACAAAGAATGGTTTAAAACCAACTGCTGTAAGCGAAATACTTTTTATTAACCGCTTAACTGTTTGCCCGAGTGCCATACGCGCATCGATTTATCGAATTTTGACAGTTGTAAGCAAATAATAAACCATTCATAACGATTATAATTCAATATTAAAATTACTTCGAATATATAAATAAGTCAAGTATTCAATGGATTTCCATTTGAATCAAAATAAGAAAATATTCCCAAAATAGAAGGTGTCATCTTATTAGATAGAAAAGAAAATGGAACAATTAAGGGGTTAAACCATAAAAAACTAATCCATCAATCCAGAAAAAAATTGCTGAAAATTATGGAAGCACTGCTTATTTTCCCACGAAGTTTAACATGTTGATGACAGTATATGTATTGACGAAAGTACCATATCGATGCTATCCTATATTTTAATGGTTTAAAACTTTCAAAAAGAAAATAGTGTAGACGTCTGATTAAAACATTTCTTATTAGACAAAGTAACAGAGTTTATTAATAAAAATTTGCACAACTTTTTAAAATGTGCCAACAAAATCGCCCTGTCAATAACAATTATCTCCACACATACTCACCTTAGAAATATGATATTTAAGGACGCCGATACATAAAATTCACGTCATTTTCCAAATTATTTTTACTAACTACACAGTAAATCATTAGACCATATATTCATTTTCGCCCCTTACAACTAGTATAGCATGCATTCTGGGAGAGGGGGGGGCATGGAAGATATTAAACAATACAGTGCATGAGAATTTAAAAAAAAAATTAGGATTGCATGTAATTTAATGTATAACAATGGGTTGAAATCTATTTTAATGGCCCCTTCACATCGCCAAAAATGCCAAGTTGCCAAAGTAGCAGGTGTACAGCTCAACAATGAAGAAATTAGTGAACAAATTAGCAATAAGGTTTCTAGAAAAACTTCTCCAATGACTTGTATGAGTTACCATTTTGGCGTTAAAATTGGTTGCAAACTGATAATGCGGCTTATAAATTTGGCAATCATGTCATTTTGCATCAAAAGAATTAAAAGCTATAGCATTTACAAAATGATTTTAATATATGTAACTTCATTATACCATGATTAATGATTTTTATATATATAACTTCATTATATCGTGATTAAAGATTTATATATATATAACTTCATTATATCGTGATTAAAGATTTATATATTTATAACTTCATTATATCGTGATTAAAGATTTTTATATATATAACTTCATTATATCGTGATTTAAACATGATTTTAGTGATGCATTTACGTTACAGACAAAAAATAGTGCAATAAATAAATAATGTATTAAAATTACGTTTTAAATAACGCAATTTACATAAAACAATACTGTAATAGACTCGAACGGAGTCTACGCCATTTTCAGCTTGCTGAATATAAATGAATTGAGTGACGGATTCTTCAGTGACCAATCGAAATAATTCAGAAATGTTTTTAAAGAGATTTTATGTCGAGTTTTAAAAAGGAAAGAGAAGAATGATGAAATACACTGCAATATCATCGCAATGGATTTCAAAATAGGAAATGATCTCAACAAAATCCAACGTGCTAGTGTCTCGCTAACCTTGATAGTCAGATTCATATTTTCAAATTGGATTTGTACTTTATTTATTAAAGCAAGCTTTAAAGGCTAGTCGTTTTTATTTCAGAATTGAGAAGAGCTATTTTCGGACTACTATGATGAATAATTTTGAAACCCCAGTCATTAAGAAAACTTCAATGTGGACTTAAATTTAATATGAAAGAATCTATTTACAAACAAATAGATTCAGTAAACATCTCATACACCTTCATCATTCAAACACAAAATTGAAAATATTAACAAATAATTAACTATATTAATATTAAAATTTAAATTGCATAATATGTTAATCTTTTGATTCAACACAAGTCAACATTTTTTTGAAGTTACAAGATAAAGAGCAATTAGTTTAATTAGATAATTCCATTTGCTATTTTTGCTATTCTGAAAGTTGCAAACAGACTTCGTAAATTTTCCACCAAGGCCAGATGATGGAGACAACATATGAGCGGCATTTCAAACTTTCAAGAAGCACCAAAAGAAGGATATAAGATGCTCGCTGTTGAATTTAATAAACACCATTCCCATATCAAGGCAGATTTTCCGAAGAAATCGAATTTCGAACATCGAAACCGCCAGTCCCTTAATCAAGACCTTACCACTAGAGCATCAAGGTCTCGATCCCTTTCTCAAATTTTCCAGGGTACATAGATCGGAAGACGTTAGAACCCAACGAATTTAAAGTACTCCATGTTGACAAAAGCAATAAATATTCTGTAGATTCTGGTTCCGAACTTGTGACCTTCCGGATTCGAAGTCGAGATTCCGCAGAGTTCTTTAATACGAAGATAAAAAGACAAACTATGCAATTTTGAATTATTAATAAGCAAGGAAGGCAAAAGAAATACAGCCGAAATTTTATTTTTCCAATTGAAAACAATGCCAACATACATGTATTTCAAATCTACAAGATTCTTGAATGTTCGTCTCTAAGTTAGATATAATTCCAATCGATATTTTGTTCATCATACATACTCCTAGTGGGTTTAGGTTATAAATAACTATTAGGGTTAAAACAAAAATATATTTTCGACATAAAACGCTAATGCAATTATTTTTTTAATGCGTGAATAGACATGTAGAAACAGTGTTTACTTTTTATGGTAAACTTAACATTACGAACATAAAAAGTATTCAAGAACTTATTCTTAAATTATATTTTATGTCCATAGGCGATTATTGTATTTTAACAGTTATTCGGTATCTATGAATTCTCAGATTCAGTTTGGCATGAAACAAAACTTTCCAATATTTGAAAGATACGCAATGATTCGGAATTATTTAACCAGAAAATAGTCAAGCTAACTTGACTAAAGTCTTCAAGAGAGGAGAAAAAAAAAGTAATTTTTTTTCCCGCGAGTCTCAGATGCAGAACAAAAAGAAGAAAAGGATGAACAGTATAGATGTTTTTCAGCTGAAGGTCGAGTTTAATTATCACCAAAATATTATAAGTGCTGCCGTCATAACACAAGTTGAAAGCGTTCCTGTTTCTGAAGAAGTGAACTCTTATGAATTTAAAATTTGTATTTGATTTTTTTCCCTCGGGAAAAGTAGGAATGTAAATGGTGCATGGTGAATGTTGAGTTCCTGTTAGTTATAACTATCAACTCCGTAAACATTTTTCTTATAAATACTGCGGTTATAAAAATGGTGTATATAGTCGAATAGGAAACAAAGCAGCAGTTTAAAGTATGCAACAATTTCTTATCGTTATACCAGCGGAGATAAAATCGCGAAATTATTATTTTTAAAACATTTTGAATTGAAACCACTTTTATTTAAATTGTACAAAAAAAAAAAAAAAAAAAAATGGAAGTGGAGCTATAATGTGTCAGAAATAGCAATCGATAAAGTATATTACATATAAAAGTGTTTTTACTTTCATAATAGATTCGAATGTATTATAGATTCATTTTGCATTTTTTATAAACTAACAATTGTTTTCAAAAAATTAACTTTTATAATAGGAAAATAAGTCACTGAACTTATTCAATGTAAGTTAGAAAAAGTAAGTCAGAAAAATATCTAAATTTCACACATTAATAAAAATTTTCAAACAGCTACAATAAGTTAAAATTTTCCTTTTTCCATTATGAATGTTTGATATTTTTTAATGTATTAGTATATTTGAGCAGAAGATAATAAAGTGTAAAAAAAGTCCTTTCCGACAAACAGCCGCCTAGCCAATTAAAAAAGCCTCAACAATAAGAGAAAAAGGGGGAAAAAACACAGATGTTTTTCAACTGAATGTCTGGCTTAATTACCGCCAAAATATTGCAAGTACTGCCATCATAATAGTTCAATCAGATAGTTCAAACATAAGAAATGACACTTTCATATGTTTATTAAAACCGTTGAATTATTTTATTTCAGTTTTAGAGATAAGTTCTAAATTTAGACATGAATGGTGAGTTAAGTTGTGTAGTTGAATCCAAAACTTTTAAATATCAAAGTTATTCTTAGATAAATTTTATCCAAATTAGAATGTTTTTACATATAATCAATAAAATATTATATAATCATTCTCAAATTTATATTTAAAAAATATGGTCGAAATCATTTTATGACAGCTTTGAGAAAACCAAACATTCCTTCTGAAGCACTTAAAAACAGCAAAACTCAAAAGTTCAAAACACTTACACACAGAATTCGGGGGGGAAAAAAATCGCACATTTTTAGATACTTATTATTTACAAAATATGATAAAACAACGGAAATTTTTAAAAGACAAGATATTCTGCATTTTTACTTCGAAAATGTTTCACTCACCTCTAAGTTGGAAAATGACTAATCTTCATACTACATCCCTTGAAATTCGAAGGTCTGGCAAGTTGTTTCACATGTGGTTTTTTATCGCTTAAAGCCGACCACACTACCACGAGCACCACAACAACACAGCATGCCGCCATTTGAAGTTAAAAGTATAATACACGATTAATTACATAACGCCATCTATATTTCGAAAAAGAAAGTATTGTTTGTTTGAAACTTGGAGAAATGATTGGCAATGTATTACATTATTGTTTACTTAAGACTGTGATAAAGCAACTGTGTTTGAATTCTTTATTATTTTTCTGTTAATTTCTATGTTACAGCAACTCCAAACTACGTCAGAAAGATATTGCTTATTATTTACTTTGAAAATAATACTGTGAAAATGAATGATAAAATATTTGTTTATTCTGTATTCTAAGAAATAAGATCAATAATCTTCTGGGTTTCAAGATTAAAGAAATGTAAATATTGCGTTAATAAAATACAAGTGAGTACAAGTTTTTATGGTATTGCTTTTAAATATTCAATTTTTATTCTAGCAGGTATTTTATTCCTTTTTATACATTATCAGAGGGTAAAATTAGAAAAAATTAAATACAAAAAGAAAATATACATGCTATGGTTTATTATTAAATTTTATTCACCAGAAGTTTTAAAGAAAATTTTAGGAAAAATTCTTGGTATTTCTTATTTATTTTGCTTTCTTGGATACGGTTTTATTTATTTTTTAAAATTGTTTTCTTTTGTTACTTTTACCCTTTTTGTATGTGACGGCTTCCTACTTTTCATACATATGTTTGCATATAGGTTCAATTTACTTATTTTTAAAGTAAGTTTCTTTACTAGAAAACTACAACGAAAATATTCTTTTATCTTCTTTTCTTATTAAATTCGTAATTGAAATGATATTATTCGCTAAATTACTTTCTTATACTGGTATCTAAGTTTTTAAACTAAACACAATTATAAAATTTGAAATAAAACTTAAAGGTTTTCTTTTTCGAAACTTTTATTTATGTTTCAATAAATTTCGTTTAAAAAAATGTTAAATACATTATTCATATAATTCTGTCAGTAGCTTATTGAGCAATATAAAGAAGAATATTCTATCTTTATCATCAATTTAATTCATTCCTTTAAAATTGTTACAGAAGAAAAAAAAAAGTATTATACTTTTTAAAAAAATTCCAGCTTGTATATAATATGTATATAAAATTCTTTACAGTGCAGTTTTAGAAATTGAAATGTTAAGAAGTCATTAAATTTAGAACCAAACAATTTTAACAGTTCTAAAAATAACTTAATTTTTTGTAAAAACAATCTTGATAAAGATAATGATGTGAAGCAAATCATTCATAATAAAAACTTAAATATATTACTTGATTTGATTTTCTAACAAAAAACATTCTCTATAAAGTATTATCAACTTCACAAAAATAATTATGAGATGAATCTTCACATTTTTGGAAAGAATTTATTTTTCTTAGTTAGGAGTTGGAAGTATATTCATGACACTGATAATTTTGTGGTTTTATAACCATAAAAGGACATTTTATTTCTTCTGATATGCGGTTTTGAAATACTTTGGTATTTTGGTTTAAGAGAAATCTCTGTTCATACTGTGCCAAGTATCAGTCGAAATTTAAATAAATTATTTGTGTTCTCTTCATTATTCAATAAGAATAATGTTGACCTTGGCCACCAGGAAGCGCGACGAAAGAGGTAGAGAAAGAGTACGAACGCAGATGTTAATGAGGAGCAACATTTGACAGCTGAGTTAACCCTTCTTTTGCATGATGATGGGAATTTCCATCATAACATTTAGTGAAAAAAAAAATTGTATTTGAAACAGTTGTACTGTAAATTGGTTGTTGCTGGCAACTTTTTTCATGACTATTGCTTTATAAGAAACGTAGCTGTCAAAAAAAAAAAAAAATCAAATGTCACAATCATTATAGCGGGTTTGAACTTGTCATTCCGCTTTTTGTTGTGGTTGAAAGAAACATGCGATTTCCTGAATACCTTTTTACTAATAAAAGCGATAATGTGCGGATAAATTTAGAAGAGAGGGACATTGAAGATTTTGTACTGAGCTTAACATGTAAATTTGCATGATGATGGATATTTCCATCATACTGTTTTTTTTAAATTATTTTATATTATATAATTATTATAGGACTTTTTTAAATACTTTCCTTGTAATCTAGAGCATGAATCATACCACCTGATTTATTTCACAAAGAAAAGAAGAAAAAAAAAAGAAAAAAGGTTAAAGTACTAATGACAACAATCGTTTTATGTATGGAATAACTATAATCTGATCTTGTTAATTCCTTTTATGAATATGGGCATATATATAAGCTGCCACTCATTTTAGCTTCAGATTGTGGTAAAAATCATTATCTGAATACATTGTTTATTACCAAGAAACTAGATAAAAAAAATGACATCTTTGTAGTTTGCCTTTAATACATTGTTGATGAGAAAATGTTTCCATTTATTTATTTTTATAAAAATTGTATAAGGACAAATCAGAAGACTCCATAGGATGTACGCTGTCAAAAACGTTTGGTTATGAAAAGTTGATACATAGCATATCCGGTCATTTTATTTAAGTAAAAGTTTGAATAATATGGTTATTTTTATGGCATGTATAGAATGGTTACTAAATATTGTAATTCTCTGAAAAATAAAAATTAATTTTAATCGTTTCTAAACAATTTGTTTATTTATTTCTTCAAATGGCAATTTACTATTAGTACAGATGTCTTTTTTTTTCTCTTTCCTTTTTTTAAATGCAGAAGTTTAGAATAATTTTAAAGATGAAAAAAAAAAATCTTGATTTTAATAAGACATTTATTTATTGAACTATGAATCGGTTATTGGTTATTAATAGCTGCAACGGTCGCCCAAGGCCTTGTCATCTACACTCAATTTGTACAAAAGTACGCATTAAAAGAATTCATAATGATTCACGACGTTCTGCGAATAATATGACTGCAGAAGAGAAAGTCAGCTATGCAAATTCTCATAAAGAAAGGCTGAGTTTCAGATTTTATCGCAAAAAGGAAAATCCAAAGGTTAACTGCACCCAAATATTAAAATCTTTATAAATTTGCAAAAAATTTTTGAACAGTAGAAAAAAATGTTGACAGAATAATATTTTCGAATAAGAAACTAATTTGCACTGATGAATGTTATAATGTCAAGACTGCTGTGAATTCAGCAAGCTTTGAGAATATACTTGACAACTTTCGAACTGTTAAACTATTTCAAAAAAAGCATTGTATTATGGTTTAGACTGCTATATCAAATAATAGTAAATTGCCTCTGAAATTCACCGATACAGGGGTAAAAATCAATGCAGAATATTACAAATATGACATAGTAGCTACACATTTATTGCCACATGCTAACGTTATATCCGAAAAAGAAGTGGATATTTCAACAAGATTTCGTACGATCGCACAAATCAACGCATGCTTCACATATTATAAATTTTAGTAAGCGAGAAATATAGCTACCTTCTTTTCAGGATCTGTATCCAATAGACAATTCTGTTTAGTAGATTTCAAAGACTAAAGTAAAAACTAAACAAGACAGACATTTGGATTCTCTCAGGGTTTCCATATTTCGTTTATAGGTGGGATTATCTCTGAAAATTATTTGTACAGCAATCAGAGAATAGCGTAAGCGAATATCTTTGGTCGTCGATAATGATGATGATCTTTTCGAATAAAACTGTTTCAAGATAAATTTTCATTTATGAGGTCATCACATTGCTGTATGTATCATTTACTATTTTATATCTGTAAAAAAAATCACTCAATATGTCACAGTATTTAGTAATTTGCGTAGGAGGTCATTTTAGAGGCCACTTTAATTAGCCATATAATTTTCTTTCCTGCCCTTGTGGCATATAATTCCAAATTCCAATACCTTAAGAACAATCACAATTTTTGAAAGGATTTGAATTTAGAATTTTAAAATGTAATAATTTTTCTGATGTTTTAGTATTGTAGCGATCTGCATGGTTCAGGTTATCCAGGATTTATGATCCTATTCTAGCCTAACTCATTAATTAGTGTTATATGTATAACTCAGTAACGATTAGTAAGTTTTATTGTTTCGGGTTTAAATTAAACAGAGAGTTTAGATAACTGCTTATATAAAATTGCTTAAAAGTAGTTTAGATAATAGAGAGAACCACACAATATGCCTTTCGGAGATTCTCGACTGAAATAAAAGCAGTTTTATAAAGAGAATATATGTCAGAGGCGTAATACGATTTTTTCATCCCTCGCAGTCATTAATGATTTATCAAGTGTGAATTGCATTTAGAATGGGTTAATTTTTTCGCTTTGTATTAGAATTTGTATAGAAAATTTGTAGATATCTATATCTCCATTGCTATGCCATTGAATCGCCTGAGAATGAGAAGCGGGCCGATTCAGTATGTTGGTTCTCGCTTCGTCTGGTGGTGGTAGAGGTGTTCCCAAACTATCATCACAACTTTGGTGATGATAGTTATGCTAATAAGGGAGCAAACCGCCTTCGACAGTGATTGACGTCTGAGCCGGTAATGACAATTATATAATTGAAAACAGTGCCTACGTTACTCTTCATGGTGGCCTAGTCATCAAATAAAAAACAAGGACTAGATTTGATCGAAATGATTGTTTACTGCTTTATACTTCTTTCTTTCTTGTTTTTGGTTCACCCCCCCCCTCCAATGTATTACAACTTTCGGAGAAAAAATCAGTCTAACACATCAAAGAAGCAATGTTTGGACATAATTAAATAGAAAAAGCTCAAAATTCTCATTGGTCCTGTCTTCAAATAGCAGACACGTATAAATTTGTGTAGATGTTATTACTCTAATAGATTGGAGGAAATACTGATCACATTGTATTTACAGTACGAAAGCTTCTTTAAATCTTTATTGGAAACCTTTCATTGGTGGTTCAGTATGTTACATTTGTTGAAATTCAAGACTATTCTTAAAACATCTGAATTATTTCCGTATCCTTTTTCTCTTCAATCCGTGTGTTTCCCGTTGTAAAGTATCCTCTCGCACATCGGTTTAAGACCACGTGAAGGCATACGCGCACCAGTAGATAAGATTTAAAATGAAGAAAGAGAAAGGAAAGAAAAATCTGGAAAATCTGTCAATTGCCAATGCTACGTCTAAGTCACAACAAGTGTTGGGAGTTCTAGGAGGGGAGCTGAAACTGTTGGCTCGAAAAGTGATGCCATTCTTTCGCTGAAGCAGTAGCTGAAATATAAAAAGCAATCATTATAAATAAGTATTTTTATTATTAAATAAGTTAAAACAAGATTATATGTAAAAGAACATAATTTTTACGTCTATCTGAGTCTGAATCAGAATTCGGGGCCGCGGTGGCCTGGTGGTAATGTCTTGGCTTCGGAACCGGAGGGTTTCAGGTTCGTGACCTGATTCAACCGAAGAACCGTCGTGTAAGGGGGTCTGTTGCACGTTAAATCCTCCTGACCAAACGTCCTCCCGCTGGTGTGGAGAGGGGAGGGGGTGCCAGCTCAGGTGCCGTCCTCGTCATCTGACCGCGGTTCAAAATGACGAGGTCCGTCCCAAAATAGACCTAGTGTTGCTTCAAACGGGACGTTAATATAACTAAACTGAATCAGAATTCACAATAGTTCTGCTATTAGCTTTATGTTCAATCAATGAATCGAATGAAATTTATTAAAAATAAATAATGTGGAAATAACTTGTGAATTAGATATATTCCCTGCAGGATACATAAATAGCAATCCTCACTTTATGTTCCTACTGAATACAATAAAGACCGGATTATCAAATAAGCAAAGTCCTACAGCTTGTGGTTGCTTAGAGAATTTTTTTATTGCATTATTTCAAGTTTCGTGGACTAAGTACAAATACACGGATGGATGGAAATTATGGTTTATTCGCTCAAGATTCGAATTTGGCTACCCGCGTCAAATTATACGTATCTAATAATATGCAATTATTAGATTTCTAAAATATTTCAAGACAGGGATAAAAAGGGTAAAATTTTATGATAAAAATGATATGTAATTTAAAAGGAGTAATTATCCTTTTAATATCGTAAAATGTAATCCGAAAATAAATACAATTATGTTAAGGGAAAAAGTGAAAAATAGGAATCAGAATTGAAATAAAAATGTAAAAAAATCAGTTTGATTTCAAACGATGCGAAAAATCATTATAGTCTTTTAACTCGGTATCACTTGGACAGGGGTAATTAAAATCGAATACTAAACAGTTTTAAAGCAAACCCATTGGAATGAGTTACTCTTTAGCTTTCGCTTCAGGGTAGTTTTGTCGAAGGTGGTCCGGGTTTGAAAGACTTTCTGCTCTTCAACAACAAGAGGGTTTCTTTAATACTTTTATTCAAATCGTAATCTATGGCATCTTAAACCATAGATGACTTAATTTCATTGATAACTTTTTATTAGAAATGTCGTTTAGTCAGAGATTATATGTAGAGATTTGGTTCCCTTATTGTTTTAAAGGTCTTCTGTTGCTAATGGGGAATGAGAAGCTTTATTGACCAGTTTATTATCTGAAGTCAAAATATGAAAGGACAATTATCTACCAGAATTTAGAGGTTTCTGAATTAAGTTGATTGTTTAGATTTCTTGTTTAGTTTAAGTTTGCCCATATGACATTATTAGATATTTAGGCGTGATGGTACCTCCCACCACGGAACTCAACGAAAGGTAGCAATCATCATCTCTGGGTGCCCTCGGTCTCGATGTGTATACGTTAGGAATCTCTCTCTCGAAGAAACGGGTCATCGTTAACGGCAATCCCAAAGTAGTGACGCCTTCGCTCGATCCCTAGCAGACTAGTTATCAGCTGACTTGTGACATCGGTGATTACAATGCCCCACAACCCATCTAATAAATCCAGCATAAGGGTTTTTTGTTTATCCATAAGAGGCAAGAACAAGCAGAGCATCCACAGTTTCTCAAGGCAAGCTTCCTTGTTTGCCTTTGAGGGATGACGTAGAGGAGGATAGATTTGAAAGGATTCAAGATTCCTGAGAAAATCTGAATTGGGGCATACCTTATCAAAAACAAAATGAGCCCTGAGGTTTGTGGAATCGTAGAAGCAGGCTAATTATACCATGGGCATCTTTTAAGTTAAGTACCTAATGTTTTTATGGTTTTTAATAAAGGGATATACTATTACTTGACGTTTTCTTAGACTTTTAACTGTTTATAAAATATTGCATCAGTGCTGACGATTTCCTGCCTAATCCTAACTGAGCAGAAATATGACGCTTCATGATCTTCCTGAGGCCTGAAGCATTGTTCTTGGGCTCTATATAACCTGAGGTAGTTATGACGTCACTTTGATACTAGATAGAATGTTTATTCCCTGTTCTTTCTCTACTTCTTTCTTTTCTTAAAAAGTTATCTTTCTCCAAGTTCTTCTCTGTAATATTTAAAGAAACTCTATAGTATTTTGATCTTTGTTTGTTGTAGAAGAAGAGATGGTTCAGAATGTGTGGTGTTTGTGTATAGCATAAGCCAAAATTTTTTTTATATCCCCTGTTAGGTAAGTGAAATCTTAGGTTAACAACATTCACCAGCATCCATTTTGGCAATAATCTTACGAATGATTTTACGAATAATCTTACATCAAAAAGCAAATCTCTTTACAATTTCTTTTCTTCTTTGAGATGATTATTTTTTTTAAAAAAGGGAGCTGTAAGTTCAAAATATATACATTGAATAATGTAATAAATTATTAACTAAATAAAAGGACTAAATAGGATTTTCAAACAATTTATTCTTATATATTATGTTATTTTACCACTGAAAAGTTTTTACCTTATCAAGTTCATCGACAGAGTATCCCCTCATAAGCTTACTGCTTCCAGTGTAGCCCATGTAATGGTTGACGACTGCAAACTCCATGAGAGACATAAAAACAAATACAGTGCAAGAGGACATCCAGACATCTATCGCTTTTACATAGGAAACGGGAGGGAGGGACGATTGCGATTGGGTGTTCTGAGTGGCCAAGGTGAGAAGACTGGTCACACCAAGAGTCACTCTGGCTGGGATAGCCTCTGGTCTAATCCAGAAAGAGATCCAGGACATCACGACAATGAGCGTGGTTGGGACGTATGTGTGAAAGAGATGATAACCAAGACGTCTCTTTAGATTGAAAACAACAGCAAGACATGTAAAGTTACCTAAAACAAATTTAAATTTTAGCTTTACTGATTAAAATAATAGCTAGTATTGTTATACTGCTTCAATGTTATCTTCTGTACAACTAGTGATTATGAGTGCCTTGTTATTTTCTTTACAACTAGTGATTATGAGTGCCAATATTGAAGATTAACCATGGCACTCAGATTCTCTTTGTTAAAAAGGCGAAATAAAGGATAAATTAGAATTTAATAACGAGTTTCATAAGGAGTAAAGAGTAAAACGAAAACACTTATACACTACGAAACATTAACCTGATATTTTGATGTTTTTAAAGACAAAATTCATATTTATTTATCTATTTCAATTTGAATGTGTTACATATCCGAAGAGTGAATATTTCCTTTCTTGAGAGAAAAATTTACGCAGAATATTAGAAAAACATTTAATGTATTATTAATATTAAGTAAATACTAATTTCGTTTAGTAATTATGCTTAGATAAGAACAATATTGATGTCTACATATTTTAGAAAAAAATATTATATAAATGTATTACATGAATTTTGAGATCAGTTAAAGAAAAGAGCTAGAAGATATTAAATAAAGATTTTTGAGATTATTAGGTATTATTTTCTTTACATTCATTGGATTTCTATGCAAACTGGTATTCATTGGCGTAGACCGAGCTTTCTGTCCATAAAATATGAAAAAGAAAATTAAATTTAAAATGTATTACTTTACACTGAATGTTCTGTTTTTCTCTCAGTATATTCCCGTATTGATAGAGTTATTCTGAATTTAAAATATATATATGTAAACATAATTTTTGAAGCAGAAGACAGTTACGAAGACAGTGAAGAGACTTTCGATTTTTTAACTTCGTTTCATTTCCGTCCCTGGAGAAATGATTTTTTGTACAAGCAGAAGCGACGAGCACAACACAGAACGACACAACACGAAATGAAGAAAAGCTAATGAAAATTTTATCCCTGTGAATATATACTGTGAGATTTTAATAGGGATTTCTAACACGTGTCAATCACAAGTAAGGGAATCATAGGGATCTTTTAAAAGAATGCGCTTAACTAAACAGTATTTTATCTCTTCACTCGGAGCGTAGCTGTAGTTCTGTGTTAAATTTTGTTTTGAATAGGTTGGAAAAAAATTCGTTTAAAACAAAAATTCACTTTTTTTAGAAATTATGCGAAACAATTTTGGGGAGACCACACCCGATGGCTTCTTGTTAAAAAAAGTATGTAGTTGCTTGGTTAATAGTTTGTCGGTAACTGTAAGACAGACAAGGATCGACAGCCATTATAAAGGATCAGAAGTTATTTTAAAACTTCTGATATCGGGTAATTTTTTCTAAAAAAACCCTCAAAACTTTTAAAATATGGGAAATGATCTTTGAACATGCACTAGATTAAAGCTGTTGATGAAGATTACAAAAAATGCGAGTTACCCGTTGAATATTCCAATGTACAATCTTCAGTTAAACTTTCGACAATATCTAGTTGAGGCAGTTCTACATCTTCACTAACAACTAAAGGTGCTGATATATTCCACAAGAAAATAAGATCATCAGTAGTATGGGACACTGAAAATAAAATGTGAAAATATTTTTAAAAAATATCCATGGTTTTTTTATATATATATATTTAGAAAAAATAATAGAATAACCAAAATCTGTGTTTCATTCAAAATCCTCATGTTATTTCTGTCACAAAGAAATATGTAAAATGTTATGTTATAGTTGCATAAACAAGTTTTTTAAAAAAAATCTGTTTTGTTAATAACTCTTTGATGTTATTTATTTAACAAAAAATATGTTAAAAAATGATTTTTGCTGACTCTTTCGATGTATTCAAATAATATTACGAATTGAGATTTATTCAAAATGGATGTTCGAATAATCCATATCTAAAAATTAGCTTTCTGAATGATTTATTCCAAGAATGTCAGTTTCCAATACTATAAAATAATATTAGAACAAAATAAACATTATCTGGAATTCAGCCAGCTTTCAGAAACAAAGTTTAAAAGTTACTTTACCTATTTTATAGTTCTGCGTCATCAGTATAACTGATTAAAAAATGTACTGATGTTAGTCTTTTCCAGGATAAGAATAGATTTTTACAATTTTACTATCAGCTTTACTAGAGACAATTTAAGAGCGAATGAAAATGCTCATTCTTTCTTCAATTCCTTTTCTTCAGAAATACTTAGTTTCTTCCTTCGTCTTAATAAACTGGAAATATATTCTTCCACATCCTTAAATCAAAGATAATCCATATGCTTTCTCTTTGAGATAAGCTGGATTCACTATTCTCCTTATCATTTCTGGAGATGATTTTCGTCTTCATACTTATAGGTGCCATTCACACTTATTTCATTTACTTTATACGATAGCTATATATATATTTTTTAGAATTTTTACATCTCGAAAATTGTACTGATTATAAAATCCGAATTAAATTTTATTTGATTACAATTGAAGTAGCCCAATTTACTGTATGCAGTGATAATGAGAACATCGTATTTCGGTAATATGCATTTCATATAATTGTGAAAAGAATAAAGTAAAGAAGTTCCACAAATGAACAAAAAGGGGATATTGGTGAACGATATCTAGTATGCATATTATTCAATCGTCATCGTATGATGATTCAGGTACAGCCGTGATAAATATCATTTACGAATTCATCACATTGTACTCATATTTCATACATTATTCTGTAATACTTCAATCATAGTCATGATGAGTATTAATTACGAATTGTAATAGATAGCAATCGTCCTAAGCAGACAAATCTCGATTTAATTTTTGTATTTAATATTAAGAAAGATGAAAAGGTCTAAAGTAAAAAAAATATGATCAGATGTTTCTTTTTTATTAATTAATTTAATTTTGATTCATTTCTCCTTAGATTTGGTATTCTTAAGATCGCTGGATTTTTCTCTACAGAAATCTGAATAATTTATTTATCCCGTATACATTAAAATTTTGAATAAATCTTTGGCAAAATAAAAATAAGATGGTAAAACCCATTTTCGTTAGTAAGCTGAATATTCTACACACGACGACATTGGCCGCTGAATAACAGGCTCGAGAAAATACTCATCCATTATTATATTTCACAATGTGTAATAACTGTCAGTCCTTTAAAGCGGATTGTTTCGCTTATGCATAAAAATGAGTAATAAGTTAATACTACAAGATCTTTCGGACTCAATTTCTATTATAATTAAACAAGAAAGATTATAGCTTGTATTACAAACACTTACAATATTGTACGGCATTGATTAATATTCGCAATGTTGTATAATATTGTGGACTATTGATTAATATCATATAATATTGTACAATATTGTGCAACAGGCTCTGCTACCTAACGCTAATTAGTGTAGTGAATTATATTAATATTTCGTCTTGAAGAAATACAAAAACTATTTAAAGAGACTAAAAGATATCAACATTTTATAACAAACTTTCTATTTTATTGTGTCATTTGCTATTAGAGACGTTTTAAATATAAAAAATCTGAGCAGAAAAGCCATGCAATGTATTTATCAACGTACTTACGGCTTTCGATCATCATCGAACAGTTCTGTGTGTCATGAGGATAGGCTTCGAATTTCATGGCACAAGACAGCTCCAAAGTTAACCTAGACCAAAGGTGACTCAATTATTACTGTCATAAATGATTTATTAAAAGCAATTTGTCATTGAATAAATTATGGATTTATTAGTAAATAGTATATGTAATAACCTAAAAGTGTTTTCACTTGACATTACATTAAATCCATCACAAGACCAACTGTCAACGTCGCATTTCTCATCATGAATTTAATTCTTGGTGAAATTTTTATCTTCAATTTGAATATATAACTTCAGATCTACGGATAATTAACAATTTCCTTGCAATGTATCTATATCAAATCAATACAAGAATGAAAATTAGAAGTAGTAAAACTTTCTGATTGGTTTAATAATCAATTTTGAGATTTTCAATAAGATAATAAACTTATTACATGGTAATAAATCTAAACATAAATACAGTAATGTCACTATTAGATATTAAATTAGATATTGAATTAACATGAAGATGTGACAGTCTAAATGGACGGTTATATTGTTAATAGTATCTTGAATATGACTGCCATGGATTAATTAACGAAAGTTGTAATAGAAATCTCATACACATTGGTATTGTTATTTGTAGTACATTTTAGATGTAAATATATAGCAACATTAAAAGTTTTGTTTCCTTGAAGTGGGATCTTCTCTATCCATAATGTTCCCGAACACGCAAATGAAAACTAATCACTAAAATCGATTTAAACAAGTGATCCACTCACAAAAAATTTATGCCAGACACAAAATAAAAATAATGCTGAAAGAAAATATTAGTAATAATCTCCAAATGAAGTGAGAATAATATGATTCAGCATAAATATAAAATAATAAAAATTTTAGACCTCAGATCATTAACTTTTGCTACAACTCAGCATAAAAAAATGTAAATAAAATGCGAAATTTACAAATGCTTTATTTTCTTGCGAGCGTTAGCCTCGCATTTTATAGGTCGATGTGATCAGGTATGTAAAATCCTAGAGGACGTACAGATTAAAATTTTCGAAACTTCGAAATATGCAAACCATTGTGTTTATTGATCTCTTTCATTAATTTTTGTGCCTTTTTTTTGGGTGTGCTTCAATCTGTCGAAATATCATACTTGGCATTCTGTATTTTATGTTGGCGATTAGATGGAATAGAATTTTTTCAACGAACGAGCTTGAAAAGCAGCAAAGGGACGTACAGACATTAAATGATCCATAAGGATGGAGTAAATAAAATTGAAACAGCAAGAGGAAACGTCACGTGTGAACAGGATACTTTTCATGGGAAGGCGTGATACTGGAACCAGAAAACATCATTTGGCAGTGAACAACCTTCTACCACAAATTAAAAAACAAAAACTGACAGTTATAGATTCGATTTATTATGCTATTTTACTTTTTCTTTATAAAAACAGACTTAGACAATTAGTTTGTTACTTATATAACTTCTCTTTCTATCTTGAAATACATGATATCAAAAAAGATATTTTAGTATATAATTTATTTTATTATATGTGAAAAGTTATGGACCCTATGATCCAAAATTTAGACATCCTTCATCATCAATCCTTTTTATGTGTGATGATTGAGATCACCCTTTCAATGCTTGTTAATGATTTTTTTTAAAGTTAGTCTTTGTAATACATCATATAGATTGTCATTTTTTGGTTAAAAAACTTTTTTTTCATGACTGTTTACAAGGGCTGTTTTTTTTTTTTTGTTTTTTTTTTCAACTCTGCTGAAGGATAAGAAAAGGGAAGAGAAGAGAGAAAAATGAATTCATTACTAAAGGTTATGTGCAAATATGGTTACTTTTCGACATAATCGACTTGAAGATTCGGAGAATTATCATATCTGTGGTCTAGGTTTCCGTTTCCGCCAGTGATGCTAGATGAACCTTAAAAGTTCCTTTCAAGTTCTTCATTAATCTGGAAGAGCTTTAAGATAGGAACAATAAGGAGCATAAATGCTTGAAAAATTCAACCTCTGAAGTCGTAATTTTGGCATGCTGGTCGATAACTCGTTGGTTGGAATCCTACCATGATCCGTTTCTTTTGAACTGCTTGATCAATTCGTTGAGCAAAATCCCCTTTTGTGACAGATCTGTGTTCTCGTCACCTTTCTTTGAGAACGCATCTTAGAACCGAGTGATTTTCATCTCTTCTCTGAATTGAAGAACTAGCTCAGAAGCAAAAGCTTCCAAACGGAATAGGAGTTTCAAAGGAACGTTAAGGCCTATTTCACATCAATAGCTGCAACGTTCTGCGAAGATGGGATTGAGCACTTGGTTCGCAGACACTTTAAATGCTCTAATCTTCATGACGATTTGTAAAAAAGTAACCATGTTAGTATGCAATTTTTGATAACAAAAAGTTCATTCGGTCCTTTACTTTTGTCTTTTTAACGACACATCGGAACTTCGGAAAAAAAGGTCTTCGTTTTTATGTCCAATGCTCAGCAATCTACTGAACGCACAAGAGATTATATGAAGCAACAACGATATGTTTATAAAAAGTAACTTCAAAGTTCCCAATGGATTACTATACTTTATAATGTTATTACCATGAAGAAATACATTTTCTTTAAAATTCTATGAAAAAAATAGGAACTTTAACTTACTTTGCCATATACAAGAGAGTCTTGTCATAATACAGCCAAAGGTAGTGGTTTGGCACACTCATATCGTGAAAGGTGACTTTTTTAGCATTCTTAAAAAAGGAATCTGGTCTCCATATGTACTGAAGCCATCCAACGTCGAGTATTCGATAGCCTTCTGTCATATTTTCTGGCAATCGTAAACGATAATCTTGCCAGCTTTGAGCCAAAAATATATCAGCAACATAGGTCTATAAAATCACAAGCATAGATTTAACTTCTAAATTTTATGACAAACTTTACGGTTTCGTAATTTATCATGTTTATGTCAAACTCTTACCATCGATTCTTCGTCGATTGAATCAACGCTTAAAACCGTCACATGAAAATGCACCTTTGTTGGTTGCCCTTTATAAACAAACGAAAAAAAAAGCATAAGCAGTATTTAAAAGTTAATTTCAAATATAATTAATTCAAATATAGTCCAATTCAAATATAATATAATTCCTGTTTGAAATTGCAACTTTTCAAACAGGAAAAAGCAAATAAAAATGTTTATATACGATGAAAGTAAGCAATGAATTCTTTATAGCCAGTTATGTATCTCTTTTTTAATTCTGCTTACCATCTTTCTTTGGAGGTAAATGCTTGTCGTAGACTTTTCTTTCCATCGGTAGAATGTCTTTCAGTTCCAAAGACGGTCGTTTGCGCATCCTGAAAAATATCTGACTTTTATTCTATACATTCGCAAACTGTGACAAAACTAGTTTACAGTAAGGGAAAAGTAACTTGATGCATCTTTTGGAGATTTATAAATCTGAAAGTCTCTTATATAGAGATCACTAATTTATTTGGGCATAATTTTGTTTTAAACATCTATAATCATATCCTGTGAACAGAAACTCTACGATTTAAAAGAAAAACTATTTAATTTTTCATGATTCTAACTCAAAGACGCTCAAGGATATGTAGGTACGCGGTCTCTTGTATCTAGCTCTGTGATTACTATCAATTTGACCTTCAAAGGCAAAAAGAAATTCAGTAGTATTAAATTTTTATTTTCTGATCACAGATCTATTTTTAAATATCTTATGCCTAAAGGATGTCAAGAATCATTCCTGGCAATATTAATAAAGTATTATGCAAGGTAAGCATAAATGAATGACTGGATTTTAAGAATTTATATTTTCAAAACTATTATATATAATATAAATAATGATGCATGACAATAAAGGAACTTCATGGACTTGGAATTCCCCAGAAATATAATATGGAAAATTTTATATAAATTATTAGTCCTATCATTTATAGTGCTCTAAATCTTAAAATCGGAAGGTAAAAAAAGTCAATTAAACTTAGGCATTTGCATGTTAAGAAGTATTGTAATGTGAAGATTTTGCCAGTAAGTTGATATTTTCAGACGAAGCCACATTTCAATAATAAGGAAAATTTAATCACCACAAAGTTAGAAGGCAATGAGACACCTCATTATATTGTGGAGTTGCAGAATAAATCACCAAAAATGTATGTTTTTTATACTGTGTCACAAACTAAATTATATGCCCCCTTTCTTTTCTCGGATTAAACGGAGCAGGGGAAAATTATCTCAACATGTTGGAAATATATTTATTTCCACAACTGCTTGAAGATAATACGAATTTTAACTTTCAACAAGATGGGACCTCACCCTATTGGATTTGGATGCTCGTAGTTACCAAAACGAGGAACATCCACAACACTGAATTGGCCTTGCAGATAACACACTTCGTAACATGGCCAACAATATCCCTTGATCTTATCCCATGGGATTTCTTTTTATTAGATATCACAAAAAACCTTGTTTATAAACCACCATTGCCGAAAACTGTCAATGAACTTAAAGAATGCATGAATGGTGCGTTAAGCACTATTGACAATGCATAACTTCAAAATGTGTAGAACAAGCTTGAGTACAAATTAGATCTTTGCTGTGTTATGAAATATTCACAAGTCGAACATTTGTAAATAAATAAAAATGGATTTTTTTCCTTTATTTTCTTATTTAATATTCGGCCATTCATTAATTCTAACCCTGTATTTCATTTAGAATATACACTTCGTCTAAAGTATCCAACGTTATTTGATTCATTAGAAAGTTCAATCATACTGAATTTATTTTTTCATAAGAATAAGTAATTTTTTCATAAGAATTATTACTTCCGAAAACTAGAATTATAATTAAGAGTTTTCCTTGCAATTTCAAGAAAGAATAACGTTTTAGTTAAAGCCAACATCTTGACACAGCAGAATATATTACCACTTATTCAGCAAAACTAATATCTTCATTATATAATCTATATTTTACTAACGCATTTTTTAACGCTGTTGCTAATATTACTTGCGAGCATGAGTATACTTTTGAAAGAAAAATATTAAACCTTTCTTCTGCATAATTTTCTTCATTTTTTTTAACATTTGAAGCGATATTTAGTTTAATTTTTATTATAATAGAACCTGTAAAATAAATCTCTCTCCTTAAAAGCTGTAATTACAAAATTTACTTTTAACTTTATTAAGTTTAATAGAAGTATTTTTAGAAAAAAAAAAATCACACTAAAATAAAGTTTTTTTCTTGACTTTAAAGAATTATGAACGTTGGCTTGTTGTTTTCTTAGTTTGTGGCTGTCTTCTTAAATAATTTTATGGGAGAAAACGAATGAGTCAAGTATGACTCGCGCATCCTAATGATTAATTAAATTATTTAGGGTTAATTAAAGAATGGCGTGTTTCGGATCATGGCATGACAAATAGCAATTTGAGGTTTCTGTTGAATGAATAATCCTCATTTAGAGGTTTTTTTTGGTAATTACCTCAATTTTTGCCTCAGTTGCCAGGCCTGGTCGTGGTAATCGTCATCATTTCTTCGGCACCAACCGTCATCGAAAAGCGATTCTTCAACTTTCCGCAAACCGTCCTCGTTTAATGTTCCGTCGAAATGGTATAAATCTTTACTTAAAGCTCCATTATGCCAAAAAACGTGAGAATGGTCAATATACTCAATGCCATTTTTCTGAGCGTACCAGCCGACATTCGAATTAATGAGGTTCACCTAGAATGTGTAGAGAGTTGTACAGTTTGTTTGTTTTTTCAATGACTGAATGAAAGATATAGTAAATATAGAATATAGTAAACATAGTGTTTGTTTTAAATAAAGTATGTAACTTTGTAAAGGCTGTACTAATATTAACGCAAGATGTGAATTTGTCGCCTTTCGTGCAGTGAGGCAAAAATAATTTGACAACTGATAGTTTAAAGTTAGTAAAAATGAAGCATTATACGATAGAACAATGTGTTGACGCAAAATTTGAATTAAATAAAAAACGCAGTTTTTTTTTATTGTTATGATGATGTCGAATCCGCGTTACAACGAAAAGGGGAGTGCAGTAGCTTCTGAGGGTAAGGACCCCCTGAGCACTCGAGGGCAGAAGTCTGACTTCTGGCTCATATGAAGATGACACTCTCACTCGCGCTTTCACAACCCTTTTTTAAAGGTGGGGGGGGGGGGGACTTTTCAACCCCCCCCAGAAAGAACACAGGGGGGGGGGAAACAACCATGCCGGAACCAAGACTCGAACTCGGGAGGGCCAGATCACTGGAAAGACGCGTTATACCTTGACTAGGACGCCGGTTTTGAATTCTTATATTTTTATTGAATTGTAAAGTACACAGGATAGGATTATGTCTGGAATAACACATAGAGCAAATGGCCACTACGGCTTGGCTGGCCCTTACACACTCTTTTGTCGAAATTTCTCATGGCCATTTTGCATAAATGTGGTTGGATTTCTTTGATGCAGCGTTTAATTTCCTCATTCAATACACACGTTCTTGTGAGCTTATTGGCATAGACCTTTGACTTCAAATAATCCCATAAAGAGAAATCCAATGTTAAATCACACGATCTAGGGTGTCAATTTTCAAATTTTCAAACTGTGGCCGCCAGACTTTCATTATTTTTGAAATATTGTTCAGCAAGGAAAACTCGTTGTTCTACCGTGTAACGCTCTATTTTTACTAACCCTAAACTATCAGCTGTCAAATGGTTTTTTTAATAGGTTTACCAACACTTTACTACACGAATGGTGGCAAATTCAAATCTTGAGTTAATTTTGAGATATCTTTTATATTCAGTGAATTGAACCAAATTTATAGAATTCTTCATACAATTAGATTGATAACATTTATATGGGCTACTTCTGACATTACAGAACAAATTTTACGTATAGGTTAGACTAGACATAGAGAAAAAAAGGTTTTTTCCCCAAAAGAACTCGGGGTTACTATTTCAAAGGGTGATTACTGAAAGGGTCTTGTTGTGAATGAATAACAGCATGAGTATAAAAGAACTGAGGCAACATCTGAGTTCCTTGCAGTAAAGCCATCCAAGGGAGCAGACTGAAATTTAGGGTGCGGTTATTTTAAGGTAATCTCTGAAGAGGTATGTTAAGAACAGCAGTTTAACTCTCAGGATTAGAGTTAGAGTGAAATAATTTTGGAAATTTTAAATGATAACGCATTCATTTTTTAATAGAATGCACATCATAATAAAGCACACCCACCCATAAATGTCGTTGGAACGGCATCTATAGCATGGAAAACGCCACAGCTAGTAAAAAGGCTAAAATAACCAATGAAGAGAAAGAAGCAACAGAAAAAAAAGATATTTTAATATGTTTTGCATATTTTTCGGTAGTCTTCAGAGTGTCAATGTGTACAAAAACGAGTTTCATATATCTGCAAATCATTTTTTAATAATTTTATTCAAATGCTCAAAGAAAGAGCCCTTGTAGTGGACATCCTTTGAATTGGTAAAAATGATTTTTTTCTGTATGCCTGCCGTACCGTTGAAGTTTGTCCCATGATTTAAAATAAACACTTTTTGCATATTTATTATATTATTTAATTCATGATTCCTTCTTAAGACTTAATTTCTTTTAATTTATAAGATGCATAATTAAATATGCATATGCAACAAGTTTTTTTCATAGTTGCAGCAGTGGCGTAACGATGGGAATCATCATTGGAAAGAATTTTGGGTAACATTTTTTTATGGAAAAATATGGTAAAAATGAATGTTTCAGAAGTGATTCTTGGTGAATCCTTGAATTTACAGGATACTTATCTCTTACAGAAGTCTAAATAATTTACTGACTTGTAAATATACGCAAATGGGAAAATCATTTTTAAATGAACGTCATAAATGTCTGAAAAATGGTTATTATATCTTACATTGAGTAATATTTCATTTTGCAATCACATGCTTAGATTAATATTTTTATTTTCATTGTAAAGTGTATGCATGAACTTAATTTAAAAAATAACTCTCTTATATATGATAAAAATGATCGAAAATGCATTTATTGAATTTTGAGAAGTAAAAAATACCATTTCTAACAAATGTTTGGGTGTCAAAGCAAAGTCGTAAAAACGTCGATATAGCTAATGATAGAAAAACTCCTAAGTAAGCTAGAATTTCCTT
>JAPMOR010038835.1:530305-559225 GCA_026543865.1 Argiope aurantia | reverse complement strand
AAAGAAAGAACATTAAATATACACTCAAAGGGGATGATAGATGGTAATTAAGTGAAAACAGTTTCAACCTTTTTCAAAACATCCCACATTCGTTGACGAGCATCTGTGACTGTCAATCCGGGATAGGATTCTGTGCTTACTTTACATTTTCCTCTGTATATTGTGCCACTTAAGAAATCCATTGTTTCGTCTCCGATTACTAAAACGCTTAGTCTGTCTGAAATAGAAAAAGAAATCATCAGTATTTTTTACACAAGAAAATCCCTCAAGTCGCTTTCTGCTCTTCAAAATTTTGATTTAATATACATAAATAAATCAACATATAATTTTGGCAGTCAATGAACATGTTCGAATAGTTTTCTAAAACTCCAGACAAGGCAAAACGACACGAAAGTATTATGTATATTGTTATTCAGCATGGATAAAATAAAGAATTTTTTGTAGAAGATCCACGAAATTATTTAACCATAATCACAATTAAGCCATTATTGTTGCTGTCTTATGTGAAATAAGTTTATCTTGTTTTAGTGTTACGGTAAATTTTAAAATAGAATAGTGGTCAATAAAAATCGCATCGCTTAAGGTTTTTTTTTATGAATACTATATTATAAATTCAAACTAAGCAACTTTAATTATTGCGTCATCCTTTATGTGATTATATCAGCATCTTGTAAAAAATATGACAAAATCTAATATAATGTTTTTTTTATTTGCTTCTACTGTATACACTTCTGTATATCTTCAATCAAAGCTAAGGTTTTATGTCTTGTGAAGGCTAATGAAATGGACTTTTATTTGAAAAATAATCATAAAAATTGCCAATGAAATCACACCATTTATAATTTTTAAAGAATATCACATTAAAAATTTCAACTTGGCAAAATAAATAAGCACTTCTTATCAGAAATAAGCTTGAAATAACTTGAAAATAAGCACTTCTTATCAGATTGGTCCAGGAACATATGATTGCATCATTGTTTTTGCTACTGTGTCATCCTTTAAGCGAGTGCATCAACCTTCCTTATAAAATATGTCAAAATCCTGAGTGGTGATTTTTCACTAACTACTGCTATTACAGGGCCAGCTTCTAGGAATTAAATTTTTAAACTGAACTTATCTTTTGGCCTTCTAGGTCCTGGAGAAATCACACGTTCCTAAAGAAGTCTTATCAGATTGCTTTAGGAACGTGCGATTGCATCATCGTTTTTGTTAGTATGATCCTTTAAGTGATTACATCAACATTTCTTATAAAATATGACAAAATATTGGGTGGTGCTTTTTCACTAACTAATACTATTACAGGGGCGGCTTTTAGGAATTAAATTTTTAAACTGAACTTGCCTTTTGGCCTTCTGGGTCTTGGAGCTCTGCCATATTCTTTAGTTGCTCTTTGGCAAAGTAAGTCATTCTGTGACGAAATCGGATGTACATGAACATCATTCATAATCTCATCATCCATATAATCTTCATCCAAAGTGTTCGGCCATTCGTCCATGATAGGAGGAACAACTTTTCGACAGCAAGCTTCATTAGGTGGTTCGTGGGGATTGCTGCAGGGGCATCCAAAATCCTTCTTTTTCTTGTGATTTCGAAAAGAATTAAGGCCAAAAGCATCTCGGTTCTTCTTTGATGGGTAGACTTGATTTCCTTTCACATAGTTTTCTTGGGGCAACTGAGCGACTTTTTCCTTCGTAAGCTCATAATATTCTGCTCTTACCCTGGTCTCTCGAAATTCTGGAATTGCGACTTTTGCATCGTCTTTCTGAATTTCATTTCGAGCATTTCGTGCAAGGGAAAATTTGTGACTAAAATGTAAAAGAATTAAATATTTCAGTTCAAAATAATATGCAAACTTTACTGTTTTTTTACATTATGACGAATATTAATATAAATATTGCTACTTTTTATAAATCTAAGATCTTATCTTTATCCATTTAATCAATGTTAAATCAAGTGATATTTAATTATTGAAGAAATTTCTATCTCAAAATACACATCGTTTCTATGCCTTGTGCATGATTGGTTTATTAGTTTTTTGCATTTTGTGTATGTCATTTTATTATACTTCTCATACCTAAGCTAGTCATCTAGTCAGGGGAGTGTTTACAGGGATTCCTGCAAAATCAAATCATACCCAACACATGAGTGTGTTAATTCTATCTTTAGTCCGAAAAAACATAGGAAAGCAAAATGTGAAAAACCGAATTGCTATTAATGAGCTGTAAGCAGAGTAATATCATGGTACAACCTAATTACGACCAGACTTCTTCAATCTCCCTTTGTGATTTTTATGATCTTCTTTTTATCATTAATTTATCCACTATTATTTAATCAAATATAATTTATTAAATTATTATTATAGCATTCATTATGCTTAATTTTTGATCAGGACAAAGAAGTAACTGAAAGCTGATTTTTTTTTAAATTAGTAAAATCTTACAACTGCCGCAGTTACATAGAATTTATAATAAGACCTTCTTTCAAACTTTGTAAAACAAAATAATGCATGATCTAAAAATTAATATTGCATTTATTTTGAAAAGTTTGATCTTTATCAATAATTATTAGAGGAACTTGAATAATTCTCTGAGTGGCATAATCTAATTAACATACTTTAGGCAAGATTAGATTACACAATTAAGAACGAATTGTAGAAAAGTCGTTTTGGTGCTGCTTTAAAGCTTTGTTCTAAAGCATCCATTTTACGTACGGTCCTGAAAAATTTACTTAGTTTTGGAAATTTTATTTGCAGGAAGACATAGTTTATATCTAAAAAGATAAAAAAAGAGGACATTTTCATGAGGATTTGTTTTTCAAATTCTCCAGTTTCAAGAAGCAAAGCAAATTTACCATGAAATTGAATTGAGAAAGAAGGAAAAATCTCAGAAACAAAAGAAAATATTTAATTCTTGGCTAATATTTCATCAACATCTAATCTGTGTTTCCAGTTATTATTTGCTCCTTATTTTTTAGTCTTTCTAAAAGCAGACGCAGCAATTAAACTTCCTTTATCTCATGATATATTTACAATACGTCTGTTCTGAGTTTAGATATTCACTTATTCTAATGTTGAAATATATACATATTTGCAGTACTGGTATTTCACGTATAAAAAATCTTTTGCTTATGGGATTTCAGCAGTCTGATAGGGCATTTTACTCATTCTAAAATAGCGTCTGGATGTCTTTTATTATATGTTGTGAGATTTGCGATGAGGGTTGCGAAATCAAAACAAAAGCATGTGTTTAGTTTTCATGTTTAAAACATCTGCTCCGATATAAAACGAATGATTTAAAAATATATATATTCCTTTTCATTCTTCATTTTCATAATTAAAACTTAATAAACTCTTCCTTATTTAAACGATTCACTGTTCATTTATTTTTTTACTACAATAAATATACTATTTTTTCCTTTGCATACATTTGTACAAATTGATGTGAATACCGGTCATCGACGCCTGCATACAAATTAGACGGTTATGACCTTCATGAAATAACCATGGTTTAGAATGTAAATGATTTTATGTTAAGCTTATGTAATTCTTCGCAGTCAGTCATTCTATTCTACATGACATGTTATCTTGAAGTGCTTAGGCTTAATAGAATAGATTTATGTGCAGATGATCATTTCGAAGCAATCGTTTCCTAAATATTTATTACAGGTAGGTTTATTTGAAGAAATTTTTGTTGCTTCATTCATGTTTGGATAAATGATTTTGTGTCATCCATTCATTCACATAGTTGCTTTTTAAATATTTCTGTAAAAAAAGTCTGGGATTTTCAATAGGGAAAAATAGTTCATTGTCTTCCAGCATCTAAAGAATTAATCTTAAAATAATAAGTTGGAATATTAAGAAAAGATGGGTCTAACTTACTAGTTTTGAGTTAATAATTTAAATTTAAACACAATATTATTATTGTATTTTTAATATTGTCATACAAAATTAATAATGATTAAAATTTGTGGATTGATTTAAAACTTTCAGATATCTATTATAAAAGAGAATAAAATGAAAGATTATTTAAATGTTACTGAAATGCAGGGTACATGAAAAAATATTTCTTAAGAGTGAAGCCAAAAGTGCAGGATTTTACAGAAATTTATTTCACAAGTTTTTGCTCTAATTCGTCAAGTTTTATTCTACAGACCACTTCATAAATAAATTTACCTTGTTACTTTTAAAATCACTTTACGTTAAGTGTTCGACTAATGAATTGATGGTATTCCATTTTATACTTCTATATAGCTATATATTTACTATATACATATCAAAAAATGTAGCTCTTTATTTATTCGTTGTTACTTTAAAAGATCTGAATAAATTGTTTGCAGTTTCTAGCAAGCATCTCGAGAAATAAAAATAAAAACTCAATAAACATAAATTAATTTTGTGCATAATTTTAATATTGATAGATATACTTATTTTTTAAAAAACTATAATATGAAGGTTATATAATAAGTACTTTCTTTCATGCATAATGAATCTACATTAAATAGTTTAACTGACCATGAAAATTATCCGTGAAAAAGGTTCTGTTCAATTTAGACCATTTAAATCCACTTAGATTCTATTCAATTAAAAGAGCTTCATAAATGTGATGCCCTTAACTAATAGTTTACATTTATTAATTATTTTTAGAATCTTGATTTATTGCACTTACTCATTTTTAACTGATGTTCCATTTTTGGAACAAGAGTTATGCAAAAATTATTATTACCTACCGATCAGGATCTTTACCAAACTTACATTGATTTCATACAGAAAATTTTAAAATTCCAATTATGGCATAACCGGTTGAAGGCTTATGTAAAACTTAGCCATTATTTCATGATTTCATACTGAAAATTAGATTCCACTTACTCAGTATAATAGGCCAATCCATTGGAGAGCTTTGAGCTGAAGAGCAAGGCAACTAATAAAAAAACTTGAATACTATTCGTCATTCCTTTGAGCGGATAGCTTTCATTTGCTTTGTGAGTATGGAGCTGAGCCCATCAGTGTCAACCTAATAGAAAATATAAGAAATCTAAATGATTCATTGAGTTTTCAAAAATTGAATTAATTTGAAAATGCATTTAAAAGGAAATTTGTGAAGATTATATTTTCTTCCTTATTTTTTTACATTCAATAACTTTTTATTATGGTATAGGCAAACACATAATATTTATCAGCATTACTTTCTTTTTCTAGGAGAATTAGGCACGACGAGCATTAAGCTGTCATTTTCTTTCCTTTCTAAATCTCGCCACATCTTTTTTTAAACGATTTACAGGGTGATTCAAAAGGGTTCCAATAAAACTAAACGATAGGTTTGATATAGGTTAGATGGTAATTAGGTACATAAATATTTAAGGTATAAGACAGCTACCGAATACAGACGAACAACGATACTTATGAATACTTATACTTACGAGCAGCGATACTTTATACTTATTATGATGCCAAAGAGACACGTGCTCGAATGTCGAAGGATTATGAACTCTTTAACCATTTCAACGAACGTTTTGTGGCGCTAAATCTTTCCCAATTCATGATAACAGGGAATATTGATCATGGACAACATTATATTATAAAAGTTTCAGTGTAATCGCATAAACGCATAAACGGTTGAGGACTAAAAGTAGTAAATGTTGTAAATGCAAAAAATTGAATTGTTAGAAAATCGTAAAAAAATGTTCGATCAAAACATAAAAATTCCCCATTAGCGATCTCTTTACGCATTTTTTTAAAAAAATATTTAGCGAACTACTTATTTAGAGGATTTACATGTTTTAACTGCAAATATGATCATATGGCGAAAACGATATTCTCAGGGTTAAATGAGAGCCAGTTCGGTTGTTCGCGTAGAATGCTTCAGCTGTTTATACTTTTCAAAGAATCTTCAAAACACTTTTTTTTTTTTTTTTGTAAATCGGGGACTGATTTAAGCATCATATTATAAGATTTCAGAAACTGAAAACTATAATGAATCATCAATAACAATCATCAGTCAATTTACCCTAGAATGTAAACGTCACTTGAATGATTCTTCACTGAAAATATAGAAATAGGCATTTTGACACCTATTCTAAAATTGATCTGTATTGGCGAATTTTTGAGGAAACAAATTAGAATTTTTTTTATATCTAAAATGTTGTTATATGAATTCTATATAAATTATTACTTTTTAATAATTATAAATAAATAATAGATCGGGTCCATATTGCCATATGAAGGGAATGCTTATGAATTAGTTGTCAAAACTTTTTATTGTTTCAACTGAAGTGTTAGCAAAAGTTTCAGCTGACGACTTTTGTGGCGCTTAAAATATTAACTATCCCTTTAATCAAACAACATATATTTTAATAGATCCTTTTTAAAATTACTTAACACATATTTTAATAGATCTTTTTAAAAATTATTTTACACATATTTTAATAGACCTTTTTTAAAATTTCACGCCGAATATCTTAACATTAAAAAAAATCATAGAGGCACATATTTTTAAACCAAGTGTTTAAAAAGAAAATTACAATGAATGGTAAATTCGCCCTTCACTTACTATTATCAATATATACATATAATTTTAAGCTATGTATACACTAATTATTGTCCAAATGTTTTAATTTATCTATTTATTATCTATTAAAGAAACATTTAAACTTTATTTATAGAAAATTTTCAAATTTATTTAAATCTGAAAAATCTAAAATCTAATTAAAATTTCTCATTTAAATATTTAAAAAAAAAACTTTACTCATGAGTCAATTTTACTTTACTCAGACACTTTTCTCATTTTTGAGTCAATTTGATTCATGTGCGGAGTCAATTGACTCCTGTTCCGTTGATAGAATAATCCTACTCTCTTTGCCGTTGGTGGGATTGTAATTAGAATGGATCATTATGGTTTCACTAGGATTAAAAGATAAAAATTCTTTATAAACAACTTAAGAATTCGAATTTCCTTAAGTATATGGATAAAAATAAAACAAATATTCGCGATAAAGAAAGTGTCTAATTAGTTGGTAAAAGGAATTAGCACACATCAAGGGGCTATAGTTTAAATAAAACGCAAAATTATAAACAATCATGCAGAAAAAAAATTTAAAATCAATATATTTATCGCTGGCTCCCGAGTCTCTTTTATCGATGAATCGATAAAAGAATTAAAAAACAGTATTCAAATGGATAATCTGAAAATCTTATCTTTTCGTCCGTATAAATTGTTCCGGTGATAGAAAGTTAAAGAAAATTCGATGAGTTTTCTAGATACTTCTTTCATCATTTCTTTCCACTTTACCATCTTTTCTTTCCTCTTTTCCAATTACGTTTGCGTATAAGGTAAGTACAAATGAAAGTTTCATTTTATTTTGCAGTAATTAGTTATAGGTAAATGGTTATCGTTGTTTTTATTATGTTAAGCTTATATTAAATAAAAAGTGACGCAAAAAACACTCACTAATTCATGAGAATATTTTAGAAAATTAAGAACTGTGCAAAAAAAAAAATTGGTTTCATTTTGGAAGAATAATGCATTTTAGCTTTATGAAAAATTTTATTTGGAAATATTAAGCATTAAAAGAACACAGAGAAATGAGCAGTTCATGATGTGGCGGTTCTTGACAGAAACTTGTATTTTCTAAAAATTTCTATTAATTTTGTTATTATTCCTTTAACTACATTTTGTTTTAGAAATCAATGCATTATTTACGATATGCTGCGATATTGTGAGGTGTTGCAAATGCGATATTTTATTATGATATTTGCTGACTTGTGATATGTGGAAATTATTTTCAGCTCTATAATTAAAAAAAATACTTACAAACAGAAAAATTAACACCTATAAGGATAAAAATGTAAATATGTGACTATTAAAAGTCAGGAATACACAAATGAACTATTTTTACGAAGTTTGTTTGAAAAATATTTATTTTTTTAAAAAAAATCGTAATTAAGATAGATGTTTGATGTGTTTCGATGTAATAATTTATATCTTATCTCCAGAGAAATATTTTTTTATGCATGCTTATGAATTTTTCAAAATTGTCCTTTGTTATTATTGCAATTTATTATGCTCTTTGAGTTAATTATTATTATAAGATAACTTACATTTTGTTTCTGTGTAAAAGAAATTTGCATGTTTCCGAAGTGTGATATATGTTTTCAGTTTTCCTTAACACTAAACATAAAATATTTTTATTAGATAGTTGGATAATTCAAATTTTGGAAATATATTTAATTTGATATTTTTAAATTTTCATTTTGTACCATTAAAAATTAGTCTTTTATGAGCAAATTTTTTTTTCTGCAAGTGAAACTTTCAGAAATTTTGTAAGCTAAAATATTAAACCATGCTAAATCTGCACTACAAAAAATTTCAGTTGGATCTTCGCAACTTTTGTTTACATTTCTCCTTTTTGTCCTAAGTTGAAATGCAAATTTACTCCTAGTAACGTCTAAACTGGGAGGTTCCCTCCTATTAAAATGTTTACGCAGTATTTGAGTCACGTAGAATGAATTCAGCGTTATGATGAACTTTTTGCAGCTGTTTCTATGATTTCATTATTTTTTGTCGCGCATTGCAAAAGACTAAATAATAATAAATCAGAAGATTTTATACATAGAGCTTTTGCTTCTTTGAACTGTTTCATATTACATTTATGGTGAATGTGATTTATTCAAAGATGTGATACCACCGTTATCCCGAATTTAACTTTCCATAAGACATTAAGAAGGATGAATATGAATCGTGCTTACATTGGATGTTCCAAAATCGAAATTTTTATTTCTTGAACAAATGCATATACTATATTTATATATTTTAAATATTCATCTAAGAATAATAATGCTTCATTTAAGAATATAATGCACAATTTTTTATGACTTAGGTTAAAATTCAAATCATAATGGTTGGTATGAAGCGTTTTATCATATCTTAAAGAGAAAGAACAACGCCCTAAACATTTAAGTTTTTACAATGATGCTACACATTTGAACTTTATTTAAATAAGAATTTCAAATCTTATATTTTAAAAGTAAATAAAAAAGTTTTATTTGGATTTAAACATGTTGGATTTTTTCATTCTATAAAAATTTATGCAAACTATTTTAATGATAACATTTTCAAAAATCAAATTTCTGTCAAAATTATATTAGAAATAGTTATATTTCCTTATAAATAGACATCTCCTTTGTTAAAAGTTTAATATTAAAGAATATGTTTTTTAATAAGCGAATAATTTCCTGTGTTTTAATTTTCTTATATTCATACGAGTATTATAAATTATTTTTATGAACAGTTTGTTTAAATTTCTGGAATCCCATAAAATATTTTATTTTGTTTGTATTTTATGACACATTACATTATTTTTTAAAAATTTTAATACTCCGCCGTTTAAATTACATTTTAGGGGCTTTTTGCAGCTTTCAAAGTATGGAATTAATTTTCGAACACTTCATAAATTTCGGGAGCATTTTAAATTTTTTTTTTAATTTTCAAGTTTCAAAGATTATGTCAGAAATTATCAAAAAAAAAGAATAATTTTAATATAATAATATAACTATTCTATTCAGCTATTCTATAAGATTATAGATTATATAATAATTTTATATAATACATAATCTTATAGAACAGCTGAAATAAATGAACGAGAAAGAGACTATAATCCCTTTTTTTGTTTACTATTGGATTATGTTAGTTACAGTTACTTGACCATTATCGTTATGTGTTCAATTTTTATAATTAACAGCCACCTAATTTAAAATATAATCCTCTCTTTAAAGAAGATTTAAATTATAAATTGTTCGCTTTGTATTTGCATGGTAAAGCCCATATTTCATATTGAATACTTTTGCAGAAATATCTTCAATATTCACATCCAATTTTGATTATTTTACAATATGATTTGTACAGCATTTCATATTTTTGCAACGCTCTTGTATTTAATAGATATCTAAAAGAATGAATAAAGTGTACGACTATATATTAATTAAAGGATTAAAAAATAGAATAGTTAATAATTATTAATAATAATAACTATTAATAACTATGCTAATAATAAGTATTTTGAACCTTGCCTAATGATAAAATAGAAATACATGTGTTACTCTCAGAAATTTATTTGCTTTAAAAATTTCTTCGAATACTTAGCTTCTGGACTAAATTACCTTATTACGAATATAGGCTTATATACTTCTTGCAAAATATGGAAGTTAAAATATTTTTTCCAAAATTTTTTTAATACATTATCATTCTATCACTTTGATTTTGCATTTAGTAGAAACTAATAAAATACCAGACTATATCTACATTAATTAGAAGAGTTAAAACACTCAAAATTGGAAATTTTTTTTTAGAAGTTTATGCTCTTATAGTGTAGTTATACTTCAGTAATTCTTAAAAACTTTTTTGACCATATATGTTTAATTTCTAAACTAAACTAGTACATTATAAATTACGAAAGTTGTATTAGTATTAGAAAGGTATTATTTTGTGGGAAAATTGCAATTCATAACTACTAACAAGATTAATTATATTTTATGAAATACAATTAATTTACTATTTTCATCATTGATAAAACTGCCTTCATTTTCTGATTTATAAAGTAAAAATAAATACGGGTAAATTAAAACTTTATTTTATTGAAAAGTTTTTATAATCAATATTCATAATAGAGAGAGAATTGTTTAATAGTTCAAAAATATGAAAGTATGTTGAACATTACGTTTTAACAGTGTCGAGATACATCAATTATTTTTAATTAGCTGATTTGAGTTTATCAGCACTAATTATTTGCATTTATATTTATTTAGTTTTTAGATTTAATTAATGCAGTACGAAATTAGAAAATATTAATAATTTATAGAATTATTACAGTTTACAAGTAAAGAATTAGTTAACTAAATAACTAAATTAACTTTTAGTTAGTTATTAGTTAAACTAAATTTTATGAAATGTAATTCATTTATTTCCTTTATCAATTGGTAAAAATTCTTTCACTTAATGAATTAATAATTAAAAACTCAAATAAATCCTAATATCAAAATTAAATTTGCTTAAAAACTCCACTATTCTTGCGTTTTCATTATTCATACACACATTTTAATATATTTCAGTAGTAATTTCCGTTTAAAAATTTCAAAAATATCAATAAAATTTATCAATCATTCAAAATAAAAAAAAATTTACTTAAAAAAAAAAAAAAAAAAAAAAAAACGTATTTTTATTTTAAACTCACTCTCAGGTTGTGGATGAGCAATCTTTCAAATTCAGGATTGAGGACTTTCTTCCTCCTCCAGAAAATTGCATGATTTTTTTAAAATTCAGGTATTGATTTTCCGCTCACAATTCCGTTCAGCGATGCAGACATTTTTCTAATAAAATTTATTAAATCAAAATAACTTTTAAATAACTGAAAGCGTGACTTTTGAAATCAAATCTGCCGAACCATTTTGCGAAAAGCTCATAACAGCCAAGCATATCCAAAGAGCGTCGTCTTTCCATCAGTTTCCCGTCAATATTGATCGGTAAAAAAAAATTAATCTCTTAATCTTGTTAGAGAGAATAAAGTTACAGGTTAACTGTAACGAAAAACGATCGGAATGCTCAATGAGTTATCTGATGACGAAGGTCAGCGAAATAAAAATTTACTTTTGCTGTCAACTTTTACAATATTTTATAATTTTCTATTTATTGCGGGTGCTACAGCACTCAACTTTATGACATTATTTGCACTTTTTTCTCTTATAAAAAAAGAATGTATTATTAGTAACGATGTTAAAAATAGAACTTTGAAATTTTGATAGCTTTCAACGCTTTAAATATCTTCGAATCTGAAGGGGAAAAAAAATTTATACGTCTGTGCATACGTGAATGGATGGATCTCAAAAATGAAAAGATAAAATTGATGAAATTTAGTGTGTTGTTTTTACATCACATTTATGGATTAAAAGAAAATTGGGCTGTCTTCGGGATGTCTGTTTGTCTGTCTATTCCTGTGCATATATACATTACAGCTCAAAAACGCAAGAAAATAGTTAGGTGGATTTCAGCATATGGGAGAACCGCGGTGGCCTGATGGTAAGATCTCGACTTCGGAGCCGGAGGGTTTCAGGTTCGAGACCCGATTCCACCGAAGAACCGTCGTGTAAGCGGGTCTGGTGCACGTTAAATGTGTGGCGTAGTTTGGAGAGGGGGGTGATGGTTCAGGTGTCGTCCTCGTCATCTGACTGCGGTTCAAAATTACAAGTTCCGTCCCAAAATAGCCCTAGCGCTGCTTTACAATGGAATGTTAATGTAACTAAACTAAACTTCAGCATATGGTATTATTACTATCATTATAGTTCAATATTTAGTTTTAAAGGTAATTCGCCAATGAGATTACTATCTGTCGATGTTTCTATTCGTGCCTATATACATTATAACGTAAAAACTCATCAAAATTATTGGTCAATAACATGATCTTTATACCAAAACTATAGATCTGCATCTAATTTTGAATTAAATGTACCATTGGATACACTGTTTGTCTTTCATATGTATGCAAACATGACAAATTGAAAATACTATAAATAAATTTAGAATTTTTCAGCATGCATGATGCATTATGACTGAATAAAACTATTTTATTTGTTATTAATTATTTTTCCCGTTTCTGAAGGTTGTCACCTTGTTCCTGGAAAAAAACAAGCACGTAATTGTAAATAAAATAAAAAATTAATTTAAAAAATATTATGGAAACAATTAAACTGATATCATTTAATAAACAAATTTTAATTTTTAAATGAAGTGAAATCCGTTTTGTGAGTTCTGAAGCTACTGCAGAAAAATAGCAAAATGATGAATTTCAAAACAACGACATCAGATAATCAATGAATTGATAATTTTGAATCTTTTTTCGAAAGTCATTAGAGATATTTGTTTCCATATTAATTAGGAAAATCTATTTTCTGATATCTTATTGTGATGGTATAAAAAAAAACGAAAAAAAAATCTGTGATTTTTTATTCATTTAAATTTATTTTAAGAACATGTGCTTTCTAAATGAATAATTTGCAATAAACGGACAAAACATTGCAAGAATACCTTATTTAGAATAAAAGAGATAAAATAAGAAATCAAAATATCAGTATTTTTTACAAGAAAACTAAGTTTGTAACGAGGTAAAATCAAATGCTGCGAATAAGATTTTTTTGTTTTATTCTTATCGTGTTGCTATTTTTTTTTTTTTTATGGAAACCATTTTGGCTACAATTGTGATCAAGATTGATGTTTCAAATTTCTTGAGGCAAAACCTAGAACAGGTAATTGATAATGTAGCTCGTAGAATAGTCATCACTTTCCAATGATTTGGGTTCGAATTGATGATGAGAAATCAATGTTATACGTCATCTTTATTTTTGGACATCAAAAATCATAAAGACATAAAATTCACATAAAAGATATATGACAATCTTTCTGCAACATCCTATTAGTATCCAATGAAATAAGTAAAACAACAATTACTGTTTATAGACCTGAACAATAGTCAGCTAGAAATCAAGTGATTTACTCAGAAATTAGCAAAGTAATTCAAATATACGCTGAAATGAAAGACTTATTTAGACTTATTTATGAGATGGGTAGAATATTTTTAAGCTTATAGCAAGTATGAACGACAAATGACTTTTGACGTTTTTGAAAACGAGTAAGGTATTTTTATTATTTAAAAACGGCATCGTTCCTAACATAATCAGTGTGCTATTTTAATTCTGCATTTTATAAAAAGATCTTGTGATTAAGAACATTAAACTAAAAGCACTATGTATTTAGAATTATTTATTAGTTTTTTGACATATGTGCTCACCAAAATTACTTTATCTCAAACTGTTCAAAGTTGTATTTAGATGAGTTTTTAAAAGTACGCGCGGGAAAAGAAACTTTATTTAAAGAAAAAACAGCAAAAAAAAAAAAGATCGTGTTAAGTATTTAAAAACAGAAACGGGGAATAATTTAACATTGAATATGGCGAAGAAATCAAACACAAAGTCTGTATTTTAGCCATGTGACTTCAACTTGAGCAATCTCATTTGGTGGCTAAAATCTTCTCTATTATACCAAAGAGTAGTGTGTCTGAAAGAACTGAAAACTAGGAAGAAAAACTCATCAAAAATAAAAAGGGAATTTTGATATAACAGCTGGAACTGTTAGTGACATATAGAATTTTACAATTATCTACTGCAATCAGATATCATATCCAACAGTTCAAGAGCAAATGGCTAGCCTGTACACGTATTTTGTATCAGTAAAATGTTTTGAAAAATTTAACGTGCAATATTCTGACATAATAGTAACAAAATGTAACCGGTATAATTGACGTTCTTTTTAAATATTAATTTTTTTAATTTAAAGGAATTCGAGTAGTGATCTTCATAAGTAAAGTTTTTAAAAAATCTTTAAATGAGATTTTTAAAATTAGAATTTAGATTTTTTTAGATTTAAATATAAGATTTGAAAGACTTCTATAAATAAAGTTGAAATGCGTCTAATGGATAATAAAAAAGATAAATTAAAGCAAATATACTCTAATTTATGTAAGTATAGTTTAAAGATATGTGCATATATTGATAATGCTAAAGGAATGATGGATTTACCATTAATTGTGATTTTCTTTTTAAACACTCAATCTTTAAAATCTATGCCTGTATATGAAAAAATTAAAAAAAATTACTAAGATATCTGGTGTGCAATCTAAAAAAATCTATTAAAATATGTATTACGTAATTTATAAAAATCTATTAAAATATGTGTTGTTTTTTTAAAGGACTAGTTAATATTTCCAAAGGAAGAGTATTTTACCTAACTTTTTCTTAAAACGATATTCTTGTTTTTTTTTCAAAATCTAAATTACTTTGAAATGCTCCATGTATCAGACTTCCTGAATAGAGAGAATCTAAAATTTAAATTCGGTTTTTTGGTATTAGCCAAAATAAATTTAAGTATCCATTTTGGATTTTGATTTCCTTTATATAGTTAAAGGTCAATTGTTGTTTACAAAAACACTAAATTTTAATAAAAGTGATAAGTAAATTGCACTCTTATCATAAACTTGATATTTCACTTTCGTCATAAACCTGATGCAATATTGTTTCCGTTACCTTTAGTAATAAACTCCTCGATGTTAAGGTAGTAACATCACTTACTATCTTATCGAAATTGCTGTAAAACGATTTTGGTTTGTGATTTTCTGGTATTCTACAGAGTTTGGTGGAAGCTTTCTGATGCGCCTATCTAATTATATGACCAATAAACTATACATCAAAGAAATTATACAAGAAAAATCTATCAATAAAATAAATATCATTTGCCAAAACCGAGCAATTAAATAGATATTCTCTCAGAGGTCATTACTTTCAGTTCGTGTCAGAATTAGGATAGCTTGACAGAAAAAACGGATTCTTACTTAATAAAAATGTAATGGTTTTTAAAGACTTTCAAAATGTTAGACTGTTTGAAATAAGCAAAAAAAAAAAAAAATTGTTTCCAAAAATTTTGACTGGATTCGTTTTCTTCTTCACACTATTCCTTCATTATTACAACAGAAAAAGAAAAAAAAAGATTATTTTGTTCATACATTGTTAGAAGTATCATTAACGAGTGAGTCGGAAAAACATCTGTTAGCGACTCATTGTTTATGTGTATTGCGAATGTTTTGACTGAACTGTTGATTCTTTTCTTTTTTTTCCTAGTTATTTTTTTTCCTTTTTTATAGTTATTTCTTTTTAAAAATAACCGATTAATATTATAATTTTATGGCATAGAATGCCCTTTAAAAATAAAATAGATCACAGAAACTTTTGTATTTGTTTATATAAAATCTTTTGATGGCGTGTAAATTTTGCAATATTATAGAAATAAAAGCGAAAAATCTCTAGGAATTCAAAATATAAGGAAAGAAAAAAAAACCTAATTATTTCGCATTTTTTCGAGAATAGTAAAATTGAAATTTAAAAAAATAAATGTAATCTGGAAAAAAAATGAATATACTTTAAAAAAAATTGAAAATATAATTGAGCCATCTAAAGACGAAAAAAAGCAACACATTTTCAAATTCACAAGAACTCAATCATTATTTTATTCTTGAAGTAGATGAAACTAAATAATAGTTTTAGTAATGATGATTCCATGGCGAAAGTGCATGAATATCATAAATGAAAAAATATCATTTACATATAACATGCATTCGTGTTTTAAAGTTAAAAAAAAATGGATTGAACAGAATTTTGGTATTTATTGATTTGACATATTAAACAATTAGCAAATTAATCTTTTAAAAGTTATGAGCATATTTGCCTTTTTTTTAGTAGTGTTAAATTGACTGATATTTCTACTCATGAAAAGTTTTTGTGAGTTTTCTGATGTTTTAATTATTTTGTATGTAGCATCTTTAACAAAAATCTACCAATATAAATGGATTTTACAATCAATAAATGGCAGTTAAAGTTGAATCTATATAACTGCGCTACGTAAATTTAGTGTTCACAATTTCCATTAGTGGTATGAAAAGTTGAATCCAGAGAAAAAGAAAAATATCTCATCATAATAATCTGGCGTAGAAAACGGCAGTAGGAAAAATGAGAAAACCTGACTGAATATTCGTGGCGCCATCTAGCGGTTAAACTATACAAAAATGTTATAAAATTAAATAAATTATTGAAATTTCTTCTTTACAAAATTGGTAAACGGATTGTTTTTTTTTATTTTCTCTTTATTTTTGATTGAAAGACATGAAGTTTATAGAGCAAAGTTTTGAGATAATAAACAAACAATAAATAAGAACATCTAAAGAGCAATTATTTCCTTGCTACATATGATTTTTTGTGTGTGTCTTGAACGAAGAATCTTAAGAATATAAATGCTTCAATAAAAGCATATGCCCAAGTATTAGAGTTTTACATAAATCTGGTTTTTTTTAGATTGTCTTGAATGTAAAATAAACAGTCTGTTTTAAAGGTACACTAAAATTGTGAGGGGAGCTAACATTGTAAGTACAGTGTTCCGAGAACGAAGATGTCACCCGCCCCAGCCGATTTTCATCAAATTTCCATTCAGTTGGAGGAAAGAAACCTTGTTAGATTTAACATCAAACAACATCAAAGGAATAACTCGACAAAAAGTCTTTTATCCTGATGACAAAACTACCATCAGGATAAGAGACTTTTTAAAAAAAATTACGAAAACAAATTATTTTGTAAATGAACCAAAAATTATAAGTAACATGCAAAATTATACGAAAATATGAAACTCTTTTTGCTGTTTAGTGAAATAACTTTATTTTAACTAAGAATATTCTATTCTTATTCCTTGAAACATTAAACTATGTAGGCTAACCAATCTGATTGAAACATGTGACCATCAGCAATAGGTCCTGGTAAGAAACGATTTTCTTGTACTTTATTTCGAAATTAAATTTTATACTTATTTTTACAAAAAAGTGAATATTTGTAAATATATTATAACATTATAAAAACGAAGTATAGTGTCAAAAATTTGTGCAAAGAAGTTCTGGGTTAAATGATCAATATTGATGTTCTTATACGTTATCAAAATTGTTACGTTACATTCTTAGATGCTTAATGTAACATTATTACATTAAGAATCTAAAAATATTGTAGAAAACTATCCTCTTCTAATAAAAACATGCTATTGTTTATATGTTTTGCGAAAGTATTAAGTACCTTTTAGGTTTGAATGATGTCATTGGCCCATTTCACTCGGATGTCTCCTCCCAGACCCATTCAAGATGGTGCCTCTTTTTGACGTTTTATTTATTTGCAGATATTTTTAACAATAAAAATAAATAGAGTGGTAAGAAAACGTAGATTATTTTTTCGGGCAATTCAACTTAAAGCAATTCATATATATTTATATTTAGGAGCAATAAACAAGCTCTTGCAATAGATGAATAAATACGCATCGAATTACTTTTGCGAGTACAAATGGTTAATTCATTCTTCGACAGAAAGTCACAGTAGAAATTGGGGGGGGGCATTATCAGTTAGACATCATTCTAATGTTGAAGTGTCTATGGTAGCAAGTAGAGTCATGATAGAATATGACTTCGGGGGTCATAGAATTCCCGGTTCCAAACCCGATTTCATTAAGATTTGTCGTCTTATGTTCACCATTTTTCGTTGTTATTTAAATGTCCTTATATGAGTTTAGTGGTGAAGTTTAGAGAATGGATTAAAATATTGCCTTCATCAACTGATGATGATTCGAAATTGTCAGTCCGACCCTAAATGGTGCTCATATAGGTTGAAAATTAGATGTTAATATAACTAATCTAAATCGTCAATGGTAACCGGTTATAAGACTTGCACTTAAAAATCAACATTGTAAGTCTAACAACTTCATCTTTGGATTCTCACTAATCCTGAGAAATGTAAACATTTGATAAATGATTTCGACAAGGAAAAAATTTCACAAACATTAACGTATATGACGCAAGTACATTACATTTAATTATTCGTAAATAATAATAATGTTTTCCCCCTAAACCTCATCACTGTGTCCAGTTTTAGATAAATTATTGCACTTCATGTTTTGAAGGGAATTTATTGCAATAGTTTACGTTTATGAGTTCTCAATAACCAGTTCATCCTCGAAAACTACAAGCATGTTATTTTATGGGTATAAATTTGTTTGATTTCGTTAAAAAAATTGTTTTATTTTTATATGAAAAAAAAGGAAATTTTTATCAACAGGAAAACAAGAAATAAAAGGGGGATGAGGTTCCAGGGTTCATTTATCTTTTTATTGATAGTAATTAAAAGAAATTAGTAATTGAAAAGGTTGAAGATAAAATGATAAAATGCTGAAAATTAATGGTAAATGAAAATGATGTTCAGACAGTGGTTTATTCCGTATGAGAATAAAATTCAGATAGACATTAGGAATGAATTTCAAGCAATTATTTCGCGTAAGGGCACAGTCACATTACAACAATAATTGTGCATACTATTTAACACCTAATTGTTTGTTGTCTTATACCTCCTATGATGTAAGATCATATAAAAATGTTCAGTTTATCTAAATTAAATCAGCTAGACTTTGAATATTGAGTCATGCTGCGCATGAAATAACCCTTTTACAGAGAAGCCCTCCATCCTTAACCTTTTCACTCAAATAAAAAATTAATCTAGTTAATAAAAAAAGTAATGAAAAGGCTTTCTTTATATATTCTAATCTTTATTCCTTCACACATGAACCTAATCTTCGTGTTTCTTTTTGAAAAATAAAGTTTAAATTTATACATTATCATAATTTTTAATTTGACATCCTTCAATGTATTAAATGCAATATGATTATGATATATTCCTGCTTCTGTACCTTTAAAAGTCACCTGGATGCACTAAAAGCATCATGAAACGGTTTGGTAGCTGAAACTGTTCTGTAGCCTCTAAACGATGTAAACTGCTGTAATAAATCACTCTTTATGCGGTATGATCTATTTATGGATTACGTCCCCTTGTTCAGGCGGTGTGGGACTTCCATTGTTAACTTCAAACATCTTTTTTCCCCATGTGTTGCTTTCCTTTTTGCTATTCTTTTCACTGGTTTTCAGAAATCTCGTGCAGACTTTAGGGGTTGAAAGTCTTTAGATTAGATTCATTATTATTATATCGATTTATTTATGATTCACTTATATTATCTGGATAGCTCTCTATTATAAAATTATTCATTTTAATTCCGATTTAGAAGTTATGTTTGTGTTTATATACATGAAACTTTTCAACTGAATTTTCGCTCATTCCCTTATATACTGGGGGATTAAAAAATTTTAACAGTTGTGTATTTTTGATTATAATACATTTCAATATTTTCAGAAATTAATTATTAGTCAATCATTAATCGAATTAAATTTCATTCCCTTACAGTGGCGCTACCTGACAATGAGTTTGAATAGCAATAAACCTCCAGAGTGAAAAATAGAAAATAATTAAGATAAAAGAATCTGATGTTTAGTATACTTATAAAAGCATGCTTTAATTTTTTAAATTAAATTTTTGTTACTAAAACTAATTAATAATATTTGAAACAAGATGAATATGCAAAGAGAAAAATTTTACAATGTTGCGCACTATATTAATTCATTACATTTTTAAAACTCAGTGAAAACAGTTTGAAGTAATATTATGTGTTTTATTAATTTGGACTTTCTGTTAACACAGAAATAAAAAGAAAATTTTAATGAGGGACAATTCAGTGTAGTCTTAGTTATACAAAAAGAGTCAATTGTTCATCAAATATCTTACTGCATGCTGTTTTATTTTGTGTTTTGCCGCCACTTCTATCATCTTCATTCAAAATGCACTGTTGAATCCCAAATTAAACTGCATCAGCAGATTTGATGTGTATCACGTAAACATAGATTGTATTAAGACGTACTTAAGCATTAAATAATATGTGCAATGAATAAAAAGCAGAATTCTTAACAAAACAACCATTTATTAAAAACTCTTTAAATATACAGTTAGCAACTTAGGTGAACTATGGTTGTATAAAAACTATATTAACATAGATCATTTGTTCATTTTTTTAATGAAGTTAATATCATTGTGCAAAATCCATTTCTATTTTGCGTTAAATGGGACGAATTTAATATAGACTAGCAAACAAAAAACAGAAATGGGTTCTACAGAAAAAAATAAATGTTGGCACATATTAATAGAGCAAATACATTTCTTACATCTTACTCTAAATATAAGAAAGAAAATAAATTACAAAACTGCTGAATGAGATAAAATAACATACATATATAACACTTAACTAATGATTCATAATCAGTAGGTGACTATTATGAAATCTAAGCAAAATATTACCAACCATGAAGCTAAAAAATAGAACAATACAACAAAAATCAACATTAATCTCAAAAATCTTGAGCAAATTGCTATCAAACATTTGTCCATTCGCTTGAAAATGATATGACAATATATGATGACACAGAGAAGAAAGAGAGTCAAAATGTTGAACATCTTTTTAAAAAATAATTCTCTGAAATCTTACGAATTGGAGATGGCAAACATCAGTCTTCGTTGTAGAGATGAAACAGAAGTTTAGTGAAACAATATGCATATGTAAATAAAAAAATATTTTGTAATAATTTTTGATCGAGTTAGTTTTTCCGTTTTTTGTTTTATATCGTTTGTCACCGTTATATAAACACAACAGAAGCTTAATTCAACGATGCTTATTTATAAAATAAAAATCGTTTGCATTACTTCTTGATCAAGTTTTTTTTAACCATCAGCCATCTTTATAAAAATGCAAAAGAAGTTTAATGAAATATTGTGCACTTGTAAATGTTGAAAACTTTTACACCTTTTTCTTATTAAGTTAATTTTTTAAAGGCTTTAGGATTAATAGTTGAATAATATACGTTTGATTAAGTATGAAATATTCTTTTCGTTTCGATTAGATTTACACCAGAATTTAAAAAATGGTTTCATTCTTTTAAATTATAATCTCAGGATACGTTAAGCTTAGTTAGGTTCCTGGATGATATATTTTTTATGCCTGTCTACAAGGCTGTAGGATTTATGTAGCATGATATACAACATTTTTAACAATTAATAAAAAATAGCAAACATTTTAAAAGTTGAAGAATTTTTTTTTAATCTGTGGCTTTCAGGAAACTATAAATTGTTCTTATAATATTCCAATTACTATAGGTGATAGACAATTAACAACATTTTTTTCTCTAAATACAAAAAAAATAACTATGTTAGCATGTGTATGAATATATTAGTGTGTATAAATATATTAATATTAGTACATCATTTATTAATATTTATTACAACATTAGGATATCAGTTAAACTGAAGAACTTTGAAAAGGCAATTCTATAATCGGTAATTATTATTTTATCAACCAATGATAAAATAATAATGACAGGTTTTGTAATTAATTATCGGATTAAACTACAGAATATGATGGTCAAACCACGGGAATATAAAAGCAACTTCGAAATTTAAATATTTTTCTAACTTTAAATATAAGTTTGAAAATGAGTGATCATTTTCATCTCAATATTTTATTGAAAATTAACAAGAAAACATAACAGAAATTTCATATTCATATACTATAAAATCAAGCATTAATGTTATATTCTAATCGACATTTTCATAAACTAATGGAAGAAAGCATATTGTAATATTTATTTCTACTTCAGGAAGTTTGCAAAAAAAATCGCAAATACTTCAAGTATTTTGAGAATTATTAGCAATACTTCTAAATCTAATAGGAAACGGCAATATTCCATGTGTATATAGTCAGCAATAAAATTTGAAATTTCATTCGGATGGGTAAAGGCAAATAAAGATACGAGATTTACGTTCTACTTCGCTGTTTAATTCTAAGAGTTTTAAAAGCGATGCAAAATAAATATTTACTTTCAATTCTATAGTTTTTCGTTTCTATCAGAATCGGTTAAATAATCTCAACCTGGATAATCTCAACCTGGATATACGTCAATGCAATATGTTTTCGGTTATTCGTATCGAATGCCTTCTTACAGAATACGTATATATATGATAAAATAAATGTGCGTTTGACTTTAACCCGTTGAGTTCTTACATCATTTAAGACATCATTTTGAGTAAAATATTTCACTTTTTCATTCTTAAAAATGTCATCATGAAGGGGAGGAAAGATAGAACATCAAAACAGAAGCGAAAGAGAGAGAGAAAAAGATTTTTAAAAATTGAAATAAACCTGTTGAATGCAAGTTTGCAGAAAATCTAATTCCTTCAAATATGAATGGATATATCCTGAAAAAAGTATTAACTATGACTGCACTACACACCGACTTCGATGAAACATTATCTTGCTAGCATAACAGCTGTGACGTTAGAACACGTTTATACGGTTATAGTAATTATGATGTTATAACCAGGGAGATTTACATTGTGGACATAAGAATTGTGACTTTATAATCGGAGAGACAGTGAAAAAGTTATAGAAATGACATTATAACAGGGGAAATCTATTTTGTGACATAAGAATTGTAAAATAATAAATAGAAAGAGACTATCTCCGGCTATAACAACTGTGACGTTATAGCTAGAAAGACAGTATCTCCAGCTATAACAGCCGTGACATTATAAGTGGGGAAACAGTACAACTGGTTATAACCATATAGATTATCTGGTTTAATTAGCTTCACTTGCAGCTGGAGGGAATATTGAAATACCTAGGTGAGGTACGAAAATGACACATAGATTAAACCATTTATGCGAGGTCTGATTGTACCCATATCTGGGTTGTATTCAGACATAAAGTAAAAATTAGGGGAAAGTTTTTTGCATGATTGACATATAAAGTATTCACTTTCCATGCAATTTTACTTCTTTACAAAATGTTCATTTTTTCGGCAAAAGTAAACGAAATAACAGATGCAGAACAAGAGAAAGCAAGCCGGGAAAATGACTCGAGAAATTCTGTCGATCGTTTGGTGAGACATCTTGGACGATTCGGTTGGGGTGTGAGCAGGAGATTTACCAGCTTCATGATCGTTTGACGTTTTGGAAGGATGAAGAAGTTTCTGAAAATAAACATATAAAGATTGGAATTAAGTTATCATTGCTTCAAAGTCATATTAAAAGCTTAAGTGTAATAAAGGTAGTTTCTTTGAAACTGAGTCTTTCAAAATCGATTGGAAACAATTACAGACTAAGACATGAATAATAAGAAAAGATAAATAATTCTATCGTCATTCCTTTCTGACTCAAATTATTATTTGTAGGCAAATGGAAAATAAAGAGTAAAGAAAATACAACTTAGAAATATTTCATGTCTAAGACAATTTATTTATTCGAGATTAATTAATTTATTGCATCTAGAGTAATTCATGAATTATTCATTTATATCCAGATCATGTGGTCATCCAGTCAAATTATATATATATATATATATATATATATATATATATATATATAAGCAAATTAATGTGGTGATCTCAAAAGTCATTATTAGACTAAATGGTTTAAAGAAAATCCAAACGATATCTCCATTATTTAAAAGCTTTAGATACTCTTATTTATTATTATATAATGAAAATCAGGAATTTGAAATTAGATAAAATCTTCAAAAGCTTATCTCAGATAATCCTTGTCTGTATAGTCTTTCACATTCTGTTCTCGAACAGCTTTTTGCAGCTTATGCGCGTTCTTTTCGAATTTCTTTCACTCATTGAACTTGAAATTCCAGTACCTCGAATCATAAATAAAAGGTATAGATAAATTTGTCATCATCTGTTTCTTCGTAAAATTAGACTGAGAAGTCCATCCCTTGTATAAATCTTAGATGTATATCTAAACGTTTTCTTCATTTGTATTGAAATTTGTTTCTTTTAAGAGCTCTTGATTTTTGCTGATCTAATTTTCTTTAAATATGAAGTCATTGTGTAAACCCATTTTGAAATGAATGTTGATACTAAACAATTTTTGTTTGGCTGGACATTTTAATGGCCATAATCGAAATATTGTTGGAACTTATTAAAATTAATGGATTTTTCGCCTGATTAGAGCATATAAACTAGGTTTTCAGTTACGAGGAGTATACAGAAACCAATTTCCTTGAAGAATAATAAAAACGAAATTATTATTAGAAAAGCAGCTTTATTCCATAAATAAATAAAAGGTTTAGGCCCTTTTTCAACACAATGTTACTTCTGCAACAAAAGACATTGTTTGATAAATGCAACATTGACCTTTTCAAACACAGCATATGATATTGACATGAAAGGGGGGGCATTCAAATACAATTAATTTCTTTTCAGTAATATACAAATGGGAATGCAAAGTTTTAAATACCCTGAAGCCATTCTAAACTTGGTGTAATAATGATAAAACAGTAACATTTTTGTGTAATTTGTAAAGTAAATGTGTTGAGTGGTTGATAGAATGATATGATACCTCTGGCACCATTTACTCTCAAAGCGACAGAGGCTCCAATTTTAAATGTTTAGAAATTTTTATTGGCATATTCGTAGGAAAAAAAAAGATATTTTAAACAACTTTAAGCTCTATTCAAAATATGAAAGTTAAAAACAAATCTTAAAGTGATGTCGCTTACCTTGAGCTTTCTAAAAGGCCAAAGATCAGTTCCTTTATTATTCATCACAGCAATCACAAAGGCATATTCCAGAAGTGAACAGAAAACAAAGCCAATACAACTGAGCATCCAGATATTCAAAGCCACGACATAGGAGACAGAAGGCATTGCACTCTGGTATTGTTGAGTTACAATGGTGAGCAAGGAAGTCACGGATAATGTGACTCTGGCTGGATAAGCTTCGGCTGGTATCCAAAATGTGATGAATGACATGCATATTATCAATACACAGGGAATGTATTTGTTGATGAGAAAATATCCCAATCGTCGAGATAGATGTATTTGCCCAGAAACGTAAGAGAATTCTCCTGCAAACAAATAGCAAAAAAATTAACATTTCGTATAAAGATAATAAATCCATAAGAAGAATTTATAAAATATAGAATTATAAATGTAGAAGATTTACTCTGATTGCAACGATGCAATGAAGTGAATATGAAACAGATTTCCTGCATTTTATATTTAAATTTGTAATTATTTTTATTTCGATATTACTTCTACAGTTTTATATTACAAATTTAAATATTTTTGTTGGAATACTGACAAATTCTTTCATTTTGTTTTGAGATAATTCAATTAATTCTTTGTTCATTTTTTACTGTTTTTGTGTTTAAGGATTATATTGTTTCCATTCCTTTTCAAATAATTTTTTAATAAATGTATTTATTAACCTTTTCCCTATCACAGTTAATTTTAACAATTAACCTCTTAAAAATTTGTATGTTTCATAATAGTGTATCTGAGAAAAACGTGCGCATTCTCATAATAGTAATAGAAGGCATGCCCTCTGGAAGGTTAATAAATATTTTTCACAATGGATTTCGAATAATGTGTAATTTGATGAAAATTGGTTTTTATGCATAATTTTTCATTTTATTTTATAAAATTTCAGTCAATTTTGGAGTTACGTAACATTCTATGTTTTTATTTTATGTTGCTTAGGCATTAAAGATCAATTTTTGCTGTAAGAATATATATGGGGAAATTTGTGTGTGTTTGAAAGAACAAGGAGACTTCAAAGACACATTTCTTTTAAAAACATTTTAGTAAAAAAATCGTTTTAAAATTATTTGCCTTATTTGTGGTATTATCAGTTTTACAATAGAGAATATTTATTAAAGCTAGCTAAGAAATTGCAAAACTATTTTTATCTTCCTAAAGCATTCTCTCCAAATGCTTATTATTAGAATTTATGTCATTATTGTGATATGATGTAATATAATTATCATTATATATTACATTAATATTAACGTTAATGTGACTTAATTGGAAATGTTACAAGAGAAAGTGTTGTATTAATATCACTTGCTTTAAAGAATCAAATCTTCGTTAATAATAATTAAATATAAAATGTATAAATTTTTAACTCAAATGAAATAAAATATTCTTTATAAAGTCAGGAGAAAAATCTGAATTTTGGCGATAAAACTAGGAAATCAGAAAAAAGTGCATTTAATATCTTTGCGTTGTCGTAGAAATGACGAATATTAATAATTTTAAGTTCGGTTTCAAATGAGCAGATGTTACTTGTCACTTCGGGAATGGCAAAGTAATATTTTGAAATCATTTCAAACATTTTTTTGATATTCCCCTTATACCTGGAAGATTTATGAATTATTCAAATTTTCTTAAATTATGAATCTTAATTTTAGAAGAAATCGCATTTATGAATTTCGGAGCCACGAAAACATTAACATGTCATGATTCTATTAAATGTTTTCAGCATTAATTGATATAAAGAATTTTGATAATTATTTTGTTTCCGAATAGTTTATTGAAATTTTCTGAATAGAGACATTTTGCTGTTATTGTTTTTATATTTATTATTTACTGATGCTTTTTTGACTTTTTTTTTTCAAAAGCTTCTTACATTCCATTTAGAATCGTGAAAACTTTCATGTGATCGTTTTCTTTCAGATTCTTCAAAACTGATAAAAAGCTAGGAAAATCAACTCGACTTCAAATATTTTATTGACATTTATAAAATTCGGAGCCGCAAAAACATTGACATGATTCTGTTACATTTTTTCAGCATTAATTGATATAAAAAATAAGGATAATTACTTTGCTTCCAATTATTTCATTGAAATTTTCCGAATGGAGACATTTCACTATTTTTTTATATTTATTTACTGATGCTTTTTTGACTTTTTTCAAAGGCTTCTTGACTCTATTTGGAATTGTGAAAACTTTCATGCGATATTTTTCTTTCAGATTCTTCAACATTTATAAAAGAAATTGACTAGGAAAATCAAGTTGACTTTAAATATTTTAATGGCATCTGTTTAAAAAATCTGTTGTTTTTTTTTTCTTTTTAAGTTATTGTACTTCATTTACTTCGTACTTTATTTACTAACTGAAATTACACTTCATTTCTAACAAAAATAAAGTTACGAATTTTTCCACCTGAAAAAAAAATCAAGAAATGAAAAAAACGTTTTAAAAGCTCTGACATATTTTATTTTTCCTCACTTCTCGGAAAAAAATTTATTGACAAAATTCTGTGAATAGTGAGAAAGTTTAAAAAGTTTTTCTGTATCCTATTGTAGACCAACTTAAATGCAATAAATATACATATTCATAACTATACTATGTAATATTTATGTATATTCATCAAATTCGTTTCCCTGGTTATGTGATGCATTATTTAAAAGTCTGCTGAACAACAAATTGAGAACACCATGCCCTATATTTTGTTGCACGCTAACTGTTAAAGTAGATTTTATTAAAAAAAAAGTTCAAAAAGTTTGATGTCTTTTCCAGCAGATGAATTATTCAAATTCATTCTGATAAGATCTTTCAGGTCAAAAAGCTTTTTGGTGGGAATTCTGAAAGTTTCACATATGCTCTTTCACTAGAAAATGGCCTCTTCTGGTCTATAAAATTGATGAAATATTTTATGACGTGGAAAATAAAATTAATAATGTTTTCAGCACGAACTGTATTTATAGTTTAAATTGTAATTCAGGCGATAAAAAAATGCTTTTTCATAAATGCATAATAATGTTTTTGAAACGTTTATGATATTATCATGTTATAAACAATTTTTTACCTATCTAGTATGCTGTGTGATTTATTATTTTTATTTTCCAAGAAAAGTTGTGCAAATCAATATAAATGTAAAGAGTTAAGGAAAATCATTAGCCATTAAACCATTTGTAAAGTGTTTTGGAAAAACCATTAAAATTTTCTGGAAAGAAATGCTTCGATTCAATTTAAAACGTTGAATAACTAAACTTTTTTAAATATTTTTTTTTTTTTTGTTTTCCTGTTAAAATTTAATTCATTATTTGGATAAAAGATAGAAGTGATGGTGACCAAAATATGAAACTCTATGTCCTGGTAATTCAACTTATCTTTTAATTACAGACAAAATTTCTCTAAAGATTTATATATAACTATTTAGAAAGATAGTTTAAGATAATAAAAATCTGAAATTTTTTTAATTATGTTAATCTCTATATAGTACTTACCTATATCATATTTCTTAGTTCCATCTGAGCTTTTGTTACCGCTAACATAGTATTGCGCCAGTAAGATGTTTTTTGTAATTTGAAATTCCTTCCATTTCAGGATCACATTATCTGTTGTATGTTGCACTGCAAGAAATTGTTGAAATTTTTTATATATAATGTAGTTTTTATGTATGCAATTTAGAATTTATCCATTATATATAATTTAGTTTTCATACATGCAGTTTAGAATTTATCCATTATATATAATGATAGTTTTCATGCATACAATTTAAAATTTATACATTATATATAATTTAGTTTTCATG
>JAPMOR010038835.1:518051-530295 GCA_026543865.1 Argiope aurantia | reverse complement strand
TGCATACAATTTAAAATTTATACATTATATATAATTTAGTTTTCATGTATGCAATTTAGAATTTATACAGCCTGAAAGAAACTCTTTAGATTAATTACTAGTAGTTAAGACTCGTTTTTATCAGATGTCTTTTAATATACTGACGACTTTCAAAAATGTATAACAGGGAAATGGTTAAGGTTAAAAAACTAATTCTTGCAGCAAATTCATGTGACAGGGCATACATTCCTCTCACAGTTTTAGTTTTAGTTCAAAAAGTTAACGATAGATGGCGGCAGACAATAAACATGTAAATAAAGAAATAATTGAAAATCATATCACAATTTTTCGAAATATTTTAATAAATGAAAATTGCAGTACAGTATTTTCGAAATGCCCATCATCAGAGCGATCACATGTCGTAATAGGAGGACAATATTGGTAGACATATTCTGGAAAGGGCCCCAATGGAATGGCTACACATGCAACATTGATCATTTTTTAACATTGATCAAGTTCCTTATGTATTCAAGGATTTGTCTGGTGCACTGAATTCTTGAAGTGACTGAATGGAAGAAATCGCAAGGATTTAAGTCTTGTGAATACGGTAGCCATTGTATTCCCTTTCCCATGAAGCATTGGTAATACAATTGCTTTATTATATTCGGCTGCGAACTCTTAGCGATTTGGAATTTGCACTAAAATGTTTCATTTCATTGCAGTAATATTCTCCTCCAATCGGTGGAATTCCAATGCAAGAAAAATCCTTTCCTCCAACGAATTCGTCAGGCTCGAAACTTTCCTGCAGAATTTTCTGTTCAAATTTCTACTGCTAGTTCAGTCACAGAACACTTCTTTTAAAGTCAAAACAGTAACCCTTTCTGAGGCTGCTTTTTTTTTTTTTTGATGATGATTTGCTTGAGAGTAGAGATAAGAACGATACAAGGAACTTGCAGCGCCCTCTGTAGGCAACATTTTGGATTAAAATCACAAACTGTTGGGAGAAAAAAGTATGCCCTGTCACATTAATTTGCCACAAGAATTTTTTTTAAACCTTAACCTTTTTCTTGTTATGCCTTTTTGATAAATAGTCAGCCTATTTCAGGACACCCTCTACTACCTAATATGTATTTCATGCATTAATTTCATATTCCTCATATTGCATTACGTATTTTATTTATTTTTAAATTTAGTGCATGATTATTGCTTTGTAGTAAAAGGTCACATTTATTAATTCATTTATCTCAAAATATATTCAATCAACCATGGATTAAAACTTACGGCTCATAATCAGGATCTCGCATTCCTGTACGTCATGTGGATAGGAGGCCAAATCCATTTCACAGTCCAGTTTCAGGCTTATCCTAAAAAGTAAATTTTGGAAATTAAGTGCTTGGAAACAAATGAAATCAAGTTGAAAATCAAACGCTTGCAATTAATTTTGAAGTAAAAAATTATATCATGATTACAAAAGGCGAAAGACTCTAAAAGATGAATTGCTTTAGGCCAAAACTAAGACTTTTCAAATTTTACGTCATTGCACATAAGCATGCAAACTATTTTTTTTTTCTGCTCATTTTATCGAGTACGCATGCAAGCCTTTTTTTTCTGCCTTTTCAAAAGTTAATCTTTTAGGAATTTTCTGTTTTTAATATTATTCAATTTTTTTAAAAAATATTATGGTTTGTAATTAACAGTATCAAAATAGATTAAGCATTTTCAAAAATCTGAAAATATAGTGTATCAAATTATTTACGGTCAAAATAGGTTTCGACTAAAAGGTAAGTCATTCATTTCATCATAAAGGTTTGTAATTTTTTTCATCATTTTCTTACAATATTTTTAAATTTTTATTCCAGTTCCTTCAATCCTTGTATCCTGAAGTAAATTTATTTATCGCCTTCACTTTAAAAAAACATTGGGAATTCATTTAATTATATTTAGTTGCTTTCAATAATTAAATGACATTTTTCAATTCAAAATTTCAATAATTTACCATTTTTATTTCTAAAATTTATTCATGTGATAGAGTGATGAAAAAGGTTTATAATTTTTTCTTAGCTTCTCTATATCTATTAATATGCTATTTTATATGCTTATAGAGAAGCTTGATAAATTTATGCAGTTAAATATTATAAGAAACTTGGAGTTTCATTCCCTTCAGTTACCAATTTTTGTGATTCTTCATTAATATTTCTAGCAGTGACTGTTTCTTTTACTATTCTGTTTCCATATTTTTGATTAAAAAATTCTCTGATTTTTTGTGAAAAATAAAAACGTGCATTAAAAAAATTATTTCTTATTTAATAAAAGTAATATATGGGCATGAACTCTCTGAGAATACTATGGCAACAATAATATAAAATTATTCTTTTAAAAATGTTTAATTTTAAAAGTTTCTAATTATTATTTTAAAGGTTTTTAAGTTAAATTTTTAAAAACAATTTTATATTTTAAAAATTTTTAAATTATTATTTTAAAAAGTTTTATACGTGGAAAGGTATTAAGATTCAAATGAAAACCCACATTAATGATTCTTTGTTAAGAGTTTTCACGAAAAAGCTTTCAATGAAATCAATCAATAGATAGATTTGCTCTTTATATCTTGTAGATATAATGCGCAATGTTGATAACAGACTTTCAATTCACATCGTTAGAGTAAGAGATGTAATTATGACTACGCATGAATTGAAATTCAAAATGAAGGCTTGTGGAATTAATTATGTATTCAAGAGGAATAGAAGGCTTTCAGGAAATCCTTGCAGAGGGCTGGCATTTCCATATTTCATAATATTTATTCATTTGCATGTCAACTAGATAATAATTTGGTCCTTTATCTCAATTCCGAATTCTCCGGAACTAGTTAAGTTTCATTACAACTGCGTTCGCCAAAGTGAAATCGAGAGCGACGTCTCTTTTGAATAATCTATGAATTCTTAAATAATAGTACCATGCTTGAATTACTGGCAAATCATTGAACCATACCTCTAAAAAGCTCTTAAACTTTTTAATATTCGATAATGCAAGTAATTAATCAATTTCATTTTGTTTATATATATAATATATGTTGAAGAAATGAAATGTTAAAGCTCTTAAATATTTGATAATACAAGTAATTAATCACATTTAATTTTTTTATAAGATTAAAAAAAACATTTAAAAACTGGAAGCAATAAAATACTTTTTAACCAGTGGGCGTATTTTCTTTTACATATTCTAGTACAAAATGAAGCTTTTTGTTCTTCATAGCAATAGGAAAGAAAATTGAATTTGAATTTTCGATTATTTTTTCCCACAGATATTATCCTAAATTTTAAAAGGAGCTATAATTTTGGCCACAAAACTAAATACGAAATTGCGTATTGTCTATGTTCTTGAATGACTTCCTTTTCACAAATTGTGTCCTATATTTGAAAAGGAGCTACGATTTTGACGACAATACTTATTGCAAAATTTCATTTTCTCTATGTCGTTGGATGACTTTCTTTCCACAGATTGTGTCCTAAATTTGAAAAGGAGCTACAATTTTGGCGACAAGATGAAATGCGAAATTTCATTTTGTCTGTGTAGTTGTATTTTAGTTAACATTTGCCATACTCGAAAAATTATACAGAACGGCAAAAAGCGAACTCTTAGACGATTGGTTTCAAAATTTGCTACATATTTACGAGTTGTATGATAAATCTATATGTTTACTTTCATTCATTTCAATATTCATGTCTTTGAATTAACGTATTCACACAGACATAAAGAATGGGCAGACAGACTTCCTGTCAATTGGTGTCAATTGATTTCGTCCAAGTTTTGACAGAAATCTGCATACTTACTGAAAAAGCTACATTCCAATTTCATTCTTGTATCGTATTGTATTTTTGAGTTATCTTATTCCTACTTAGGCTGTCAGACCATTCCTTTCTGGTATAGGAAGTGAAAACAGCAGGTGTGGTCTCCCGGAGAATTTCCTACTTCCCCTCCGAGTAAAATTACAAACCTTGGAATAAAGCCCCGAATGTCTTGCATGGAATTGGCGAGCAATTGCTTCGAAAGTTAGATTTTTGACATTTAAACTAACACTTTGGCATTAACGAGAATCCAGCATTTTTACTGAATCTATATGTAGCTATGGCAAGAAGAATGGGACAATGGCTCAACTGGCAGAAACATCCATTATATCATCTCAAAAGTGTCCTTTAACCCATCATCTTGGAATAGGCTTGACATTGCAAATGGCCATGGAAATTCCCTTATGAAATTCCCTTCATATTTCAAGAGATTCCATATTAAAGGATCTGATCAATGTGGCTGCGGCGAAGTAGGCGATCCCCTTCATTATGCCACTAGCTGCCCTCTCACCACATCTTTTCATCTCAAGAAACCCACCCACGACCTAGAAAATATCTGGTGGACCAACGTTATGAGAAACAAGATGTCCAAGGTTAAAATTAGAAATCTTGTGCGGTTCCTACAAGAGAACGAGGAATTGATTTCTCCAGACCCAAGCCCAGTATAAATTTTCGTTTCATTTCTCAACCAAGCTCTTCTCCAGAAATATTAACTTCAATAGATTTCATCTACTCATGCTCCCCACCGAAAACCTCTTTCATCATTATAATATTGTATATAGTTATTTTTTATGTGTATTGATGATATTTTATGTCTTTTTATGTGTATATTGATATTTTATGTCTTTTTATGTGTATTTCTTTTATCTTAATAAATACTCCCACGCATATCCTTTCAACCGACAGGGAATCCTAGAGATTCCAAGTTCGGGGATATTCTGTGGCGAAAGAAAGAAAGTACGAATATGTATTTTGAACGCCTTTTCTCCGACCAAATTTGACAGTCTGAATGGGATTGTGATAGATGTACCGAAGACCACATACCGAATTTCTTTGAATTGAGTCGTTGCACATATCAGTTATCGCTTTTACATGCATGCGAAAGTACAAACAGACAGAAAGTCAACCCTTTGACAGATCTAGTTCAAAGTTTGATAAGAATCACATTTTAAATGCTAAACCTGTGTACCAAATTTTATTCATCTAGTTCTTTACATTTTGAAGCTTTCGAGCTCACTTGCATAATCGCAACAGACTTCATTTGAACGGGTTTCGTTCAAAAGTTGATACATATCTACAAATTTGGTTCTAAATCTATATACCAAATTTCTTCCTCAAAACATTTTTGATTTATCGTGTTGACAGATAGATAGACATAACGCCAAAATGTGTTTTTTAAAGAAATTTCCAACTATATTTTTGGAGAATAAATCATATTCAAGTGTCAAACAATATAAATATGCTTATATAAGTAAAAATGTACAGTAATCTGTAATCAGATAAGTTGCTTTCGGTGATGTTCTTGAAATTAGTATTGAAGTGGATTTACAGAAAATCAATATCATAAACCTTGGGGTTCTTGTGCAATTGTGCTGACTCCTGAAAACAGCTCATCTTTTTTCGGAACATAAAAGATTAATCACTGAATAATTTTTAAAGTGCATGTAGCATTTTGAAGAACCAAATAATGTTCATAATTGGGTGATTGAATATCTTATTTTACTCCTTTTTTAAACAAAGCTAGAAACACATTAATACGATCCTGAAAATATACTTGCTGGAAGGAATCAATTTTTAAAAGATTCAGTCAATTTTTAATAATTTAATCAATTTAAAAAAGGAATCAATTTTTAAAAGATTCAATCAATTTTAATCAATTAATTTTTACTAATTCAATTAATTTAAAGAATAAATAATTTTTTTTTAAAAAATTAAAGATAAAAGATTCAAAAGAAGGAATCAATTTTCAAAACCATTTTTAAATGATTTGACAATTAATTAATTCAGTATTATTTCAGAGTTGACTTAGTGAACTATTGACCACATTTTAAAAGAAGATTAAAGGTTTAGTAACAAAGATGAAAATATTTTTTAAAGAAAAGTGCGCTTTAATTAGTGTGCTATAAAATAAAAAAATAATATATTTTAACAAAAATGTGGCGTTTAAGGAGAAATCGTAAAAACGGTGTCCTCTACTCCACTTTAAGAAATGCTCTAAAATTGGAAATATTATCAAAATTTTAGTGATTTTTTTTTTAATCTTCAATGAATGTATTGAATTTTTTTAATCTTTTGACATTCATCGCTATTTAATTTCCCTATCGTATTCTTTTCAATTTCTTATACTTTTGTGATTTAGCTTTCACATTCACTTCTTTCATAAAAATATTATTTTTCACTTTACAGTACATTAGTAAAAGTCTGCCGTAAAAGCAGTAGAATAAAAAAAGTTTTTAAAAACTTTTTTATTCTTTCTAATTTTTAATTTAATATACTTCATTAAAATAAATATTATGTTATCTCCGGATATTTTTTCTCATGTTCACAAAAGCTCATATAGAATAAAAATTTAATTAAAACTTATTGATTAATTAGTAATTAAAATCTAAAATATCATATTATCATCGATAACACACATTTGTAGAAAAACTAAAAAAAATATAATATATAATTGAAATGAATAAGCATTCAATTACAAAATTCTATCTTTACAAAGTAAAATTAAATAAAACAGTATAAAAATGTAGAAAAATCTTAAGTCATAATTTAAAATAACGATATCTTAATATCCAATATATTTCAAAAACTACGAATTCTTGAATTACCTATTAATATATTGTATGTTATTTAAGTTAACGAATCTCATCTTGGCAGTTAGCTTTGATTTCAATTACGAAAATACTTCCGAAATCTAACATAAATCTTTTCTGAAAATAATAATTCAAGAAATGTTTGTTACACTCTTAAAACTGAATCTGAGAAAATACCTATCTGGTTTCATAAAATTCTTCTTTCTTCTTAAATAAATAATGACACGGTGAATGTTTGTGAACCAACTATTTGAGTCTACAGAAGATCGGATAAGAACTATTTTTTTATATAATGGTTGTAAAATCTAATTATACGAAAAGAAGTAAAGCCTTCACTTTCAAATCTAGAATAATGCTCTCTAAGAATATGAAATTCTGCCACTGAAAGATTTAGGAATGACTTCATTTCCATAAATTACCTTATGTGAATATGCCAGAAGAATTCCTAGAGGGATTTATGTAAGTGTTATTGGTTGATGCAGTATGCTTCAAAACTAATTTATTATTAATATCTTCCGAAGAATGCATTAATGTGTGAAATTGGCAATAAAATATAACCCATTTATTTAACAAATATTCTGAATAATAAATTTGTGATTAATTAACTCGTTCTGTATGAAAGTTTCTAAGACGATGAATATAAATGGAATGTATGGTGCACTCAAGAATTCTCCTACATTTAAAGGCGAGAAAGTGTTATTGCTAAAATGCTTGTGTTTATAAAATTTCTTTCCATTGCAAAATGAAACCGATATTAAAGCTTCGTTTTATTTCTGTTTTGAATTAAGGGATAGACAAAACGTTAATTGTAATTCAAGAAATTAGATAAGATTAATATTTAGATAAAACAAAAAGATTTGAGAGCTTGTTATCAATGAAAAGAGAATTGTAATATTAAATAAAAAACAATAGTAACAAATCAAATTTTGAGTATGTTTCCTGTTCTGACCATTTTAAAATCTGTATTGCCTTTCTGGGAAAGGGAGAGGGGGGGGAGGTCTGTGCGTGCATGTGAACGGGAAGTTTCTAAATAAATAAATAACCTTCTCAATTAATTGTAGTTTAAGAAATTAGACGAGACTGATACCTTAGAGAAAAAAAGCTTTTGAGAGCTTGTTATCACTGATAGGAGAATTGTAATATTTGAGTAACAATCAATAGTAGCAAATCAAATTCTGAGTATGGTTTCTGTATGGCTCTTCACTGCTTTAAAACACTGCTGCTCTGAGTGGAGAATGCTGCCAGCATGTGAATGAGATATCTCCAGATAAAAAAAAATAACCCTTTCAATTAACTTTAGCACCTTTATTATTGTTTGATATGGTGGAATTAGTACCAGGATGAAGAGAGTATTGTTTGAATAATTATTTTCGTTGAGGAACCTTAAAAATTTGGCACCCAAATAGATTTAATAGTAATACTTCTTTTATGCTGCACTTATCGATTTTTGGGGAAGAAAAATACCATTTAGACGAGATCTCACAATATCTGAAATATTAATTAGAATTGCATATAAGTAAGCAGATCTGAGAATATCCAAGGTAAAATCTGAGAAAATATATACTTCTGGTCGGTCCATTCTTAAAACAATCGAAGTGCGTGGATATTTGGAAATAAAGGTGCCAGTTTATGTATTATCCTCGTCGTCCGACCATGATTCAGAACTACAATATCCATCGTGAAAGAGTTTTCGTAAAGTTTTAAAATGGAATATTAATCAAATTGAATAAAAGCAAACTGATCCGAATGGCAAAAACACAGGAAAACAATAACTTAAGACAATATGTAAGAAAAAAAAATGTTTTACCGTTGTTTGTTTCCTTTAATCTTGTGAAAAAATATTACTTAATTGGTAAGAGCATTCAGTAATCAAAAAAGTTTTGATAATAGTGTTTTAAAAATAAATATTTTTAAAAAATATATTGATGTACTTAAATATTGGTTATTATCCTGGGTTAAGTTTTCAGGTTTATTTTTAAAAAAAATTGTTTTTTTAAATAGTAAATTAGCGTGACGTTGGTTTCTGAGACCAACACAATATTTCAATAAAGCTGTAAGAACTTGCATTTATCGTAATTTGACAATCCTGATTGTTTAAATTTCTATAAAAGCTGACTCATTTTTTTCACTCCAATTTCAGGCGAATCAAGATGTCTACAGAAGCGAAGATAAATCGCCAAAATATTCGAGGCCTGGATTTCCCTTGCTCCCAAATTTTCACTCGAGAAAATATTGAAAGTGCTCTTGACTACTCACCAAAGGATGATGATATCATCATTTCTACTTATCCCAAGACTGGCACCACTTGGATCCAGTACATTGTCTACGAAATTTTGAACGACGGCCAAGAACCCCCATCACAAACAGAAATGCGTCGAATAATACCTTATATGGAAGCAAGTGGCGCAGAAATAGTTGAAAAACTTCCATCACCTAGAGTATTAAAGTACCACTTACCTTACAGCATGACACCACATAATCCAAAAACAAGATATATCACAATTATCCGTAATCCTTTTGATGTAGTGGTGTCATACTACCATTTCCTGAGACAAATAACCACAGTGAACCTGAAATTCGATGATTTATTCGATGCTTTTGTGAAAGGCAGATGCATATATGGCGATTATTTTGATCACATTTTATCGTGGTACGAACACAAAAATGATGAAAATGTTTTGTTATTGTCTTTCGATAAGATGAAGAAGGATCCCCGCACTGGTTTATTATTGATAGCTAAGTTTTTGGGGCTCGATTTGGAAGGCAATGAGGAATTAATCGAACGAATTCTGAAACACACGAGCTTTGGATACATGAAAGCAAATGTTAAGACGATGGAGAAAGAAGATGGATCTGAGAAAAAAGATGATCGAGTGGATTTTTTCCGCAGTGGAGGTGATGGAGGAAAAAGCGGTCTGATGAGTGAATCCCAAGAAAAAATATTAAGGGAAAGAATGGAAGAGAAATTAAAAGGATCCGATATTCAATGTTTTTGGAATTGATTGATTTCATTATAAATGCAATAAATAAAAGCAAATGTAAATTTCTGTGGTGAAAAAAGGAACTTCATATCCGTCAATATAACATACGCAAGGTAAATAACTTTGATCTGAAAAAAATTATACAGTGGATTTTAATCATACTGGAGATGGGATTAATAAACAGCCTCTTGACTGGAACCTAAGAAAAAATATTAACCTGTAGAATTAAAAAGAAATTAGATATACAATATCATGGAAGCTTTCCCTTCATTTTCACATAAAGAATGATGGAAAGGCAAAATTCTCTAATGAACCATGGAAATTCAAATGGAAATTGAACTGTGGAACTTCATTACGTAACATGTAAACGATTAATAACTGTGAAATTAATTTTATGATCTGAAAAAAAAACTATTGACTGCATTTTTTTTATGTGAACAAAATTCCAATCAGGAAAAATCCTCTGATGACTGAATAACAAGGAAAAAAATTAAAGAAAGGGCGGAAGAGAAATAAAAAGATCTGATTTACAACGTCTTTAGAATTGATTGTCTTTATTATAAATACGATGAGTAATAGCAAATGCAAATTTCCCTAATGAAAAAAGGATAATTCATATTCGTCAATCCAACATATGCAAGCTAAATAAATTTGATCTAAATATGATAGAGTGGATTTTAATCATACTGGAGGTAATGGATTAATAAATGGTCTGTTGATTGAATTTTAAGAAAAAATATTAAGCTAAAGAATTAAAGATAAATTAGATATAAAACATCTATGAAGCTGATTTCCGTAATCATAAAAACTATGAATAATATCAAATACCAGATTCTCTAAAGAACCATGAAATTTAACATTGCAACTTCGTATTCATTGTGAAACCTGCAAACGATAAATAACTGTGAAATTAATTTTATGATCTGAAAAAAAAATTATTGACTGCATTTTTTTATGTCGATAAAAATCCTATCAAGGAAAATCGTCTGATGACTGAAAGTCAATAAAAGTATTTAAGGAAAGAATGGAAGAGAAATCTGATCTGATTTACAACATGTTTGGAAATGATTGTTTTCGTTATAAATACAATGAATACTAGGAAGGACAAGATTCTCTGATAAACAAAGGAATTTCCAATGTAAAGAAATGGAACTTCATAATCAAATACGTTACAAATAAACAATAAAGAGTTTCATATTGTTCATAAAAATTATAAAGATACTGATATGACCTATCCGACTACATTTATGCGTATTCTGATGGATATACTTTCTTTTTTCAAAGTGTGTTATATTTTTAAAACATGTCATTAAATCCCAATGTATTTTTCTTTACAGATATATATAATGAAAGTTATATATATTACGTGAATTAATACTATTAAATTTAAGTATAAATTGCTTTATGCATGATGGGATGCAGTTTATATCAATAAAATAAATTTATTTGAATTTGAATTTGTAATTTTTTTTGAAAATATTCTTATAATGGAAAATTTCACAGTTTTATTTGCATACAAAAGCAAACTGCACTGTCATTCATTTAGAGATTTCTAAAAGAATTGTAAATGCTTATTTTTAAAAAATTTTAATGTTTCTGATGCCGTAGATATAAAATATCTAAAGTAATTATTAATTCAGATTAAAAAAAATCTTTCGTATTTTATCAGTATGCTGAGAAGTTGAATATTTTTTTATCAATCTGGAGGTCAAAACAAAAATCATAAAAGTATATGGACTTGAAAATAAAGCGAAAAAGAAATTGAGCCCCCCAACCCAAATATCAAATAGTAAGATATAACATAAACGGGATTAAATTTCAGTTTATTTTGAATAATTCTTTTTTCAGTTCACGCATTTAAAATTTTTATTCTGTTCTGCAATTTTCGATAAAAAATAATATTTTCTCTTTTTTTTAATGTTCTCATGAAAGCGCGTATTTAAAATTTTCTTTATTTTAATATTTTTTCTCCTTTCTAGTCTTTAACATATTTCATAATTAATGATTATAATGGCTACAAAATCTTACAATAAAATGTCTAAAATTCTCAGCCAGATGACACTCTTTTATATGAATCCAAAACGTATTTAAAATTAATCGAACAATTTATAATTCAATTTGAAAATAAGGAAATATTGTGTTGTTATTAAAAGTACATAATTGAACACTTCTAGCGATCAGTAAGTGAATCAAAAATAGAATTCATTCCATTCATTCCATTTTTACAAATACGAAAGAAGTAAAGTTAAATATAAACTAATACAAATACACACACCACCACCTCTACCACCACCGTCAACAATAACAACTACTGAATTTTTAAGGGTTTTCGATGCGTTTGAACTTCGTAGAAGCATTCAAAGTAAGAAGAATTAAATTCATTTTAATGTTTTCTCAAATTCTTTAAGTTTTTATATGGATATGGTAAACAGAACTCCATCCACACATAAGACAGTCGTGAAAATCATTAAAAACATTATGTTATGCGAATAGGCGCAATGTGCAACAATCAAATACAAGGGAAAAAAGATTCCCATATAGTATTGTTATTCCACGATTAAAAGAATTAAGTTTATTTAAAATTATTTTCCAAAAATTGGAAGATTAATATTTGATAAATAATGCTTTTTTT
>JAPMOR010038835.1:499843-513051 GCA_026543865.1 Argiope aurantia | reverse complement strand
TTTTATTCTTAAAAGTGAGAAATATATACAATAAACTAATAAACAGAGGAATTAAAGATGAAAAAAATACAAAGAGAGTAATTCTTTTCATAATACAGGAAGATTCCAAATTCGTAGCACAAACTTAGAGAGAAGGTACTGAACTGGGGTACGAATAATATTCACATAGGAAACTCATGTCACAATTTATTATTTAGTCATAAACGCAGGGTATCTCAATCCAGCTGAAACAAGATGTTTAGTTTTTAACTTCTACACTAGTGAAGATATTTTAATGAAATTTTTAACAGCAGTGTGATGGACCACTTACTTGGCCACCGCGATCTCCTGATTTATCGAACATCGATTACTTTTCTGAGGACATCTGAAGAGTCTTGTTTATGATATTTCAGTTGGGTCGTCTCGTTTCTTGAATATGAACAACTGCTGCATGTGGACGTAAAATACCTGGCATCTTTGGCAGTGTATGCCACATCTCCGAGCATCGTTCCACCGGCGTTGTCAAGCATGTTTCGCTGTTAGTGGATGCAATTTCGAACAGTTCTTGTAAACATTGCACTTGTCAATGGTGCCGTCATTAAATGTTTATCTTTCTGATCATCTCTTTTTTTTGCGTCACTTGAGTCCATATATTCGTATACAATATATGATAGTTTGAAATAAATGTACCTCGGTTGAAAATTTCATTTCATTAAAATACCTCTCTCCCCTCTGTTCTCTACCTCTCTTTCAAGTCTGTATCATGAATTTGGAATCGCCCTGTACTATTTAGATTTGAGGAAAACATGCCGTAAATAAAATTTATTTGCATTTCTTATTTTAACAGATGCCTATTATTTCTTTCAGAGTTTCAAACCACAACTGTTCTTTTTTTTATTACTAAGCGTTACTGGCTGACTATTATCTTTTTATTACTTTTTATAACTGATTATTTTTTATTACTTTTATTACAATAATAAAATGTTGTTCTTTGAAAAGAAATATGTAATAAGAAAACAGTTTCAATTGCCTTTCGGTCCTATCTGAAGCAACTAATTCTGAAACCAGGGTAAAATAGGTGAAATCTGTATTTGCAATTTCACAAGTCTTGTTTATTTATTTTCAAATGCGTGCATGTATGAAGTTTATTTTTATCTAACGTATGTGGTTTAATTTTAAAATCATACATTTGAGACTTTAGTTTTAAAAAAATCACAGTTAGTTACTTTTAAACGCACTAAATTCATATTGTTTTTTAAAATCAATTTTCTTACAGTAAATCAAAAAATATTCAGGAATAAGAGAATTTATTTAATTGATTTTGAAAACTTTTTTTTGTTATTTTACTTTAAAAATAGTTTATTTAACACGAAGTAGTCTCCTTTATCTCCCGATCTAACAATGCTAAAAAAAGTAACTTACTTGCTTTTCTTCATCAACATAATTGATATTCAAGACAGATATCTTTATCTGCACTTCAGTTGGCTCACCTGTCAGAAGGAAGAATGAAATAGGATTAATTATAACATTGTAATTTTTTCTAAACTTACATTTTGTAATATTTAAATTCTGGTTGAGTAATAAGGATTAATATTATAAAAGGAATAATCATAATTAATAACAATTAAGCAAATTGCACAAATACGTTTTACATATTTTGAGTGTGCTAGATATTTTTATTAAAAACTGCAGGATGAGATACTTTTACGTGCTCTGTTGTGATCATGGAAATGTCAAAGATATTGAATTTCATTGAATAATTTGAGTAAAAATTGTGATAATTAATTTTTTGCATCTAACATTCATTCATTGTATCGTTAATATTTCTTCCCTATCAGATAAGTTTTAATAGAAGTAATGCATGTTTATTTTAAAACGGATTAAGTGAATTGTGAAACACAATTTATAACATGAATACAGAACTTATAAATAGTTATCATTTAACATTGCTTAATATATATATTCATTGCAGAGAAACAAAAATTTACTCAAAATGATTGCAAAGAGAACAGCGATTTTTTTTTTTTTAAATTTTCGGAAAATATTTCAAAAAATGAGCAAAGAAGTAATATAAAACCCAAGAACATTTTTTGAGACTTTATTACGATTAGTTACTTAATATGAATAAGTATATAAAATAATATCCTTTTGCTTGGTTCAGAACATGCTATGATTAATAGCTATTGGGAAAAAATCTTTAGACATTATTTATTATCTTCAAAAATATACGTTTATTTACATATTCTCAAAATCAAGAGAAAGAAACACCAAGTTAAAACAATTAATGTGTCCAAATTTTGTAAATTTGTGGTTATGCCATTCCACTGATTACTAAGAGCAAAGTTTAAGTTACTAAAGCATCTTGATACATATGAAGCAATATTCCAAAGAATTTTCTTTGATGTTAGGTGTTTTCGTAATATTTCTAGGAGTGAAAGTACAAAATCTTTCGAATAAATATATCGTTCTTCCAGAAAAATGATGAAACTTGTTTTATTGTAAACAGTAAAATCCATTTATCAGCAGTGACAGAAACGATTTTGTGCAGCGCTGGTGAAAAGAGTGATTCTTAGTAATACTGGTGACAGAGATTATTCTCAGAATACTGATGACACTAAGCCCATTTTCAAGATTCAAGCTATTGCTTGTTGCAATATTTCAGATGTGTTTTTTATCTCCGATAATAAATAGTATTTTGTCCAAAAGATGAAATATTCTCTGTGTTCAACTCAGGACATATTTCTTATCATTACCCTTATTTTATGATTGTAGCAGTTACATCTCTACTATCTTGTCTTTTGATGCAACAGATGGCGTTACCTTATTAACACCAGGTATATTTCCCATGATCCTTCTTGAGGATCATTATTAGATTGTATTCGAAGTGAGTGCCGTGTGTTTTCGTATTTGTATTTGTTTTGTCTTGTGAAACGTGGGACTTAGAAAATATATAACTAACTGTTCTCGAAAGTGGTCTATTATTTTCATCTCTGTCATAATGAAGTAATAAAGAGTCTCGTCCCTCTATATAATGATAATGTTTATTATGTTAAATAAATTTTAGGTCAAACATCCTTCCTTTGTACAATGTGGAAATTGGTGAGGGACTGTTTCAAGTAATTCCCTTCTCATAAACCCCTTGTATAAAAATTACGAAGTCCGTTCCAAACTAGTTTTCATGTAACATGACGTTAAACTAACTAAAACAAACAAGGAGATAGCTTTTGCAATATCAGATGCTTGAATTAATAATTAATTCTGTGAAATGCATCTAAAAATGCGCGTTTTCATTTCGGCTAACAACATATTACATAACAAAATATGTTTTTTTAATAAATTTTCTGTAATTTAGAAATAATTCTTTAATAATTACATAGATAATGTAGTATCAGGGAGACAAGCTTAGCTCGGCAGTTTTTTTTTTCTTTGGAAAATCTTGTTTTTTCTGAGAAAATATTTAGATATGAATTACATACTGATGACATATAAATATTTTTCCGTCTTACCTACATATGAATTGTCATTTAAATAAAAAATTATGAATGCACTCAGTTTAACATGCTATTCGAAACAATCTGCTTTATTACCGTATCCATTTAACAGTTATCTATCGTTACTTATATTTTTGAATTTACTCTCAGTTTTACTATGGTGAAATTGGGACCGAGATGACGCTATATGACATTGTCAACATGAGAGCATATATAAAAAGGCTCTAATAGTTAGTTATTAAAAAAATGTTTTTTTGTGTGTGTGTTTGTAAAATCGCATTTTTCAGGATATACACCTATATAGACAAACTTAAAGAGCAAAAATATTAAATATAAATGCATGGGTAAAAAATAAAACAAATAGCGCTACTGGAACTAATGACCTGCAACACATGTCAGCCATCTTGCTCTCAACACCATATAGCACTGCCCACACTTCGAAGTGGAAATTGAATAAACTTATTCTAATAGTTAATTATAAAAAAAAACGTTTTTTTTAATAAAACTGCATTTTTTTCAGGCAAGACACCTATATAGATAAACTTAGAAAGCAAAAATTTATATAAATAGAAAAATTTGATCCACATCGCTGGAGCCGTTTCCGAGATACACGATATAAATATGTATACAATAATTGTTCGTTTAAAGATATAATATTTATACTATTCTAACAACCGTTTATAATGAAATAGAACATAGTAGTCACAATAGTTTACCTTGTTTACAATTATTGTTTGTGTAGGTTCAGAGCTGGAATATCATTTAACACATACAACTGAAATAGAGCTGTCTCTTAAATGCAACGCAAACAGTACATAAAAAATTAACAAAGCTGTTCTGAAACTTTTCGCAGAATTGATATGAAAATTTTAATAAAATATGAAGTTTTCTGATTAGAAAAATCGAAAACTCTTTAATATGAGTCATCAGATGTCACATTTTACTCGAGACATTCGAAGAATACTGTAAAAAATAAAAATTCATGAAAATGCCTTAATCGATTTTTTGCGCTTTTAATATTAAGATATTAAAAAACCCATGGAATAACTTCATAATAATAGGAAGAATCGATAAGTTTTATTCATACTTAAAATCTGAAAATGAATGTACTCAATTTTGAGAAAATAACTTGTTGAGAAAAATTTAATAAACACATCGAATAGTGTCAGCTGTCATAAAACTACCGAACTTTTATGGATGAAAATTTATTCTGCCTTTTTTTCTGCTTGTTTTAGTTTCCATTTTTAGGATATATCTAAAAATGAAGGCAATCAAAATATTGAAAATAAATGAAAGAAGAACTTAGTGAATAACTTAAGTTGATCTACATAATAATCAATACTGTTCCAATTTGACCAACAATGTTGCTGCACTTTATTACACAAATCATAACTAGGTTATTGATAGGTTAGCTTTATCATATAATTCCTTTCTGAAAAGTCTATGCAGAGATTTTTGTGGGAGATTGCAGTGTTTTTGCTCTTTACGTAATCTACTATGATGGATTGTTACAAGATAGAAGTAATTTTCGCACAGATAGGTAGCAAATTGCTCTCCGGAACTATCCTTTTTTCGCTTTATTTAGTTGGGAGAGGAATCTATCGAAAATTATAATCACACGTGGTAGAAATAATCGAGTGTGGTACTTTCCGATACGTAATATAATTAAAGGGAATTAATAAATACATAATGGAGGCTAAATGCTCTCATTTCAAAACTTGCATTTTCAGCATGACTTATTAAAAATTAATTCGTATAACTATTACAAATTTGGAAAGTTAATAGCGGCAATTAAGTTTTATGCATGACATGAAATGAAATCAACTTGATTAGCTACTTTATTCTAATTATAGTTTATCTCAATAAATAGACTCGTCCATCCGTATTCATGCGCATGTAATGTGACGAGTAGTACAACAGTATATATTAGACAGCGTAGAAAATGTATTGTACTAGATCAATATACCATACATTTAGCCCATCACTATACTATGTACTATGATTCGTTGCATCATGGAATAAATCTTCTCTGGTACCAGAATGATGTAGCTTAGCAATTGTAATGCACATTCTGAAGTAAAAATTACAGCTTGATGAATAAAGGCAAAAATTATTTTATTCTAAACACATGAAGGAGTCACTACATGGCACCGTCTACGAAACTGCGTAAGAGATTTTTGAAGCAATATATCACTTGATCCTAAACCTCAGCGTGGCAATGAACTGGGTAAAGAAACAATAAACTTTTCAAATCAGTACTTATGCTCTGTCATCACTGATTATATAGTTGCGGCAAATTTCCCACCCCCTGATATTTTAGCATTTTGTTTCTAATAGAAAATGAAATAATGCAGACTTTTGTTAGTAAAATTTTGAGATATTTAATAAGTCACAAATTTCGACTACAGAAAATTTTATAAGATGAAAAAATTAAACTAATAAAATGTATTTAAAATTGAAGTTTTTCATAATTTCATGTAAATTGCTAAGATGTCGTAAATCCTATAATCTTAATTAGTAATAGTTAAATAGGAAAGAAAATTTTTTAAAATATGATTTAAAATCATTAAGATGATATGGAAAACAAAGATTTTATAAAGGTTTAGTGGCATATTAACAAAAGATTCGAAATATTCATGAAATTAATTCTGTTAAAGTATCAAATAAACTCAAAATTAGGAGAATTTAAAAAAAATTATCTGCTTTTTTAATGATTCTCTTTAATTTTTGTTGAACTTGACATGTTTCATCTCAGCTTTGAAGTGTTCCAATGCCGCTATAGAAGACTAAATCATTTTCTGCCCCTTTGTCCGTAATGAGCCTTTTTATCGCAGGGATTTTACTACAAAGCTTTTAATAAAACATCTCCTTTGTTCTGAAATAAAACATGCTTCAGTGAAAAAAAACAGAAAGGAAAAGAAATATAATTCATAACAAATGAAACACAACCCTTTATTCCAATAAAATTAACGAGAAAAGCTATAATAATTCATCCCGAAGAAGTTAGCATTTTTTTCTCATCTGCTAATACTTTTTTCTCCGGTTTTCTAAGAAGGGTCGAATCATAAGCTTCAAAATGATAGTTCTTTTCAAGCTCAAGTGAAAACAGTGTTATACTAAGTTTTGTTATTTGGAATTTATGGTGTTATTCTTGCCAGCATTGGCGCCTATTTATTAAATGAATGGTGGAAGACTCGACACCTTTTTTGCAGCTCTTCTTGTCTTTGCCAAATCTATAAAAACTTCAAAAACAAGAGAGTCAAAAGGAGGTGAAATAAAAGCCCACTTGTTCTCAGATTTTCTTGCCATCGGGTTTCTCCCGTACGAGTCCAAAATATACCAAACGTAGGACTTCATAGAAAGTGTTACATAAGAGGTCACACTAGGACTTGATATGTTTTGACGGATTGTTGGCTGATAACCAATATATCCGTGTTCTGAGAACATATGCCATTGCCCAGCTATCATCCAATTTTACTTCTACCATTTTAACGTAAGTATTAAGATATAAAGGGAATCAACACCAATACATCGCTAACACAAGTAGCACATCCTCATTTACAATATTATACAATATTGTGCGATATTGCATTATATCATTTAATATTCAACAATATTATGCAATATTACGAATATTGTTTAATATCATACAATATTGTACATTATATGTGTGCTACTAGGGAATTGGGGCAGAAATCTTTTATATGATCACATTAACTAACCTTTAATATTTTTAATACTTATAATTGCTGATGATGCATTAATTGGCTAAGTATAATTTTGAAATGCCGAATGTCTGGCGCCGACTTGCTTATTGTATTAAAGTATATGTTTAAGTAAAAAAATTTAAAAAAGAAATATTGGAGAAAATTACTTTTAATATGCAGTTGAATTAAACATTAAAACATTAACAAATATGACACAAAATATTTTGGATATTGAGCAAATGTCCTTTCAAAATCTTTAAGATTATCAATTTTAAACATGATGAACACGATTCTTCAGAAATTTTAGTTATTTTAATTTTTTCATTGACTTAGGGTCTATCTGAATTAGAAGAATAGTAGTCAAAGTTTTGGAAGGCTCATTTCATTTGGTATTAATGAATGCTACTATGTCCCACGTCAATTTTAATACCGTTGGATAATACTTTCTTGTAATAATTTTTTTAAAATTGTATTTTACTGATATATCACAAAGGCAACTGCTTTTACAACAACTATTGATATTTCTCTCTTTTGTAAACAGGAATTTTAAAAACAATAACATGAATTATATTTGCAAGTATTTATTGTCTATGTTCGCAAAAGAAAAAATGTATATCTCTCATTTGTTTAATTGTATGTTAAAGTAATAAAGGGTGATTAAGTTGAATCAAACACACCCAAAAACAATAACATATAGACTTGATTCGTTATGTTTTCTCTTTGTTTTTTTTAGCAGAGACAAAAATTCAGTCGTGCAAACTTACGTCTAAGGTAACTAACGTGTTTGTAAGACTGAAAAATGTTGAAAAACAGAAATATTGTTGTATGGAGTACTTGTGAAGCAAATAGAATGAACACTGACAGAAGTATAAAAAAAATTAATAATAAATTTCACACTTGAGATGCAATAAAATGCGCTGAAGTGTAAAGCGTTTCTTCTTCAACACAACTGATGAGCAATAGTTCAAAAAAAATGAGTAAAAGTAATCTTACAGCAAGCGAATCTGACCGATTCAGTGCTAGGTTCACATACTGAATACATAGTTATTACATATTGTTCGGTGTTAGGTTCACATACTGTACACATACTGAATTCATAGTTATTACATATTGTTCGGTGTTAGGTTCACATACTGTATACATAGTTATTACATATTGTTCAGTGTTGGGTTCACATACTGAATTCATAGTTATTACATATTGTTCAGTGTTGGGTTCATATACTGAATAATTAGTTATACATATTGTTCAGTGTTCGGTTCATATACTGAATAATTAGTTATACATATTGTTCAGTGTTGGGTTCATATACTGAATAATTAGTTATACATATTGTTCAGTGTTCGGTTCACATACTGAATAATTAGTTATACATATTGTTCAGTGTTGTGTTCAAATATTGAAAAGTTTTATGAATATATTGAAATCATTTAATTTGATGGGTAGAATTAACATTGATTGAGATATTACACAGTAATGTAACATTAAAGTGATGAAATAGTATACCTTACCTAAATACAGTTATAATGAGAGATATATACTTTTAATTTTATGCAAAGTTGTTAGACACTTCGATGATTTTCACATCAAATAACGTATTTTATTTTGATAATGGGATGCAGCTCCCAGGTTTTGATTGTATTGAATTATTTTTAATGGATTTATTTTTGAGTGGGGATTTACTCTTCTTTGTTACCAAGCTTTATAAAAAAGATCTTATCTTTTTTAAAGAATGCTCAAATTTAAAAAATAAAGAAAATCTGAAAAGTATTAAGGAAGAAATATTTGTTTGTTAACTAAAGCAGCATTGTGTATAATTCTGTTGTATAAGATAAAATTTAGATTGACAATTATAAAAGATTTATCAGTAAAGAGAACTGTAAAAAATTAAAGTTATTACAAAAGACAAAGACATTTCAGGGTTTCAAAGACAGGACAATTTTATTCACCATGGCAGTTGAAGAATAACGTTTATCCGCTACTAATTTAGTCATACATAAATAAAAAAACAGTTGAAAATATTCTGCCTTCTAGAATAACAAAAATCAGATATGTTGGTAGTTAAGACAACTTTATCAAAATAAGGTTAAAGTGTATAAACAAAGGGTAGACGTGAAAGAAGTTACACATAAATGCGAGCGATTTCCATCATGGATTTCTTTTATATGATTTGGAGCGCTTTTACAGTTTTAACGAAGCTGATGATTCAACAATATACTATGCAATCTATGACGTTACTGGAAGGTTTTTTGTTATCATTATGAAAGTTTGGCATTTAGCATTATTGAGTTATTCAGTGTATAAAGACCCCAATCATGGAATACTCCAATTTGCATTTTCGACATTCATTGCTTTTTTTTTTGTTTGGTTTGAAGAAATTTGCTGCCGAAGTCCATCAGACACTTTTAGAAACATATGGCGATGCTGCTCCGGTCATATCCCAATTGTCGATTTTGGTTTCAACGGTTTAAGAGAGGTGATTTCGATGTCAATGACAAAGAACGGCTTAGAGAACCAAAAAAATTCAAAGGCAATCAATTGCAAGAGTTACTGGACGAAAATGGGAAAAAGGTGTAGAAAATGATGGAATTTTTTTATGGATATATATTGTACTAATTTTTTCCACTAAAGCCTTTTTAAAGTGAAAAAATGATCAAAATACATGCAAGCCCCTAATACATTGATAGGAATATTTGAACATTTAATTATCACAGTTGATTCTGCCGAAGTTAGTATGGGGTTTTAGCACAAAAGCCGGCTTTGGTAATTCTATCAATCCGCATATGGTTAAAGGAAGAAATATGTGACAAGAATATTTAAAGTCATTATTTGAAGAAAGATAGATATAACATTTCTGGAATACAACACATTTAATATTTTCCATTTGCACTTTTTCCTGATTATAAGTTGATCTCGTTTCCGAATTAACCACATTTAGTTTCAGTACTGGATACTTTTCAAGATTTAAGAACGTTTTCTTTTTTCTAAAGTAAAAGGCGTCAATAAACATATTTGAACATTTATTTAAGTTTTTACATTCGCCGCAGTAGAAGTTGTGCTATTTTATGCAGAGGAATTTGCTGCAAACCTTTGATGAAATTTCAGAGAATCGCAGAGGACTATTTAAAGTAGCTTTCTCAAACTAGTTTAGAATGTCACCAAGGGCATCTGTTGATAGTCAGTATAGTGAACCTGGGCTATTTACTGAAAGCACCACAGGTGGGACATGTTGAAATATTTGGTGACAATCGTTGAGATCTTGGAACACAACCAATCCGAAAGGTTGGCGCCTTAACGGAACATCAAGAAGTAAACATACGATGCAGTCAAAATTCTCAAGTCTCAGCAGATAACTGACAGGCAATCTGCGGAAAGTAATTAGTTGTAAAGATGCGCTTGTGAGCTTGTGCAATGAAAGAAAAACAGCGACAACAACGTCTGAGATGTCTGAGATGCAAAATGGAATAAATTATTTTTACAATTTTGAATCTTTTCTTTATTAAATACTGCTGTGACTTACCTCCATACATAATGAACTTCTTAGATACATCAGTCTCAAAATGTTTGACGTGAAATTGGAGAATTAAGATAGAAGCTTACCCTCCAAAATAAACATTACTTTTAAACTATTACAACTTAAAGTTGTTTATAGAAGGGCCTCTTCCGCTTATGTCAGTGATTAATAATTGTATAAAATTTCAATACTCATAAACTTGTAATATATGTTTTTTTAAATGACAGAGTATTGAACAAACACTCTGTACTATTTAAAGAAAATTGAAACTAAATAATATATGGTGACTTTTAATTAACTAATAACTTTGAATTGAAATTACTTTAAGAACTCTGCTAGTTATCGCTATGAATACGTGCAAAGAGAAAACAATAAATGAAAATTCTTTAACGTATTCCTTTTACAATATGTCTTATGAATTCTCCTATTCAACCAGAAACCACATTTTTATAGTCAAAAATTAATATTAATGTATTAAAAATACAAAACATTTTCTCTGGAAAAACCCTCCAACATTAGGAACAATGTATTATGCCTTCAGGAGCATTGTAAGCGTTTGTTTAAAAAACTGCATTATTATGGTATCTATTAAAGTTCTGACTTAGTAAACAATATTCATTTAATTTAATTACCATGTTCTTTCCAATGAAGAAATCTGTATTACTATAAGAAACGAATTAAAAGTTGTTTGAGTTCACAATTATAAGTTAATTAAAACTCGTATTCTTATTTTTAGTCTTTTTTTCTCCAAAACCTCTAAAAATATTTTTAAATACTGTATTTTTTTGGATATGAACATAACAAGTAATTTTCAGCTATATTAATAATGCATAGCATTAATGATTATAAATGGATAAGTATTTCAAATTTGATTAATTAACATTTAAAGTTACAGCTAAAATTATCATATCCTTTGAAGCATTGTCATTATTGAATATAAAGTGTCTTACCAAACATAAAATATCCTAATCAAATCATATAAATACGGTAGAGCAGATTTTATAAATACAAGAAGACGAAAATTGCATTTGATAATTTATAGGAGCACTAATAAAGTCATTTAATGTTGTTATGACACATTTATGACAGTCATTTATGTTGTTATGACGTCAAATGTACAATATCTATTTAATTTTAAATTTATTGCGCATTTTACAAGAGTAAAAGAGTATGTGAAGATACCTCGCAGCGTAAGATAATGTACAATTATGTAGATTGCGCAATATCACGTGATTATGACGTCATTTCCTGAAAGAAACACCCTCGAGTTCAACATTCTGCTCAAACTGGTTATGGACAAGTATCTCGAGATTCCAATTATCCAAGTCTTTATGAGAACCATCAGCGATTCAGAAGATTCGTAGCTCAAATTTTAATTGGAACTTATTATAAGATTAAACTAATCAGGCTTTCGCTTTAATTATTTATTCGCTTGTCAGAAAAGGAATATTTAGGAATAAGTGCGTCGTTGTCACAATATTTGGTCCAATTTTTACAGTTCATCTAAAATCGAATTCAAAGAGTAGATATGTAGAAAACGTAGATTTGATACTGAAATCATATGATAAAATAGATACATCATTGACCTAATGATCTAAAAGATTATAATGGTAGTCTATTAACTCAGATCACTGGTTTCGATCATTTACGAGACTATTTCTTTTAAATAATTCTCAAATATTGTTGTTTCCGAGAAAAATAAATGAAAAAAAATCCGATTTATTGCCTTTATGCTCCGAAGTTCTTATTAATTTACTTCTGGTGATCCATTTGTAGTAATTAAGGAAATTAAAAACCGACGTTGATCTTGTTGAAAGCAAATATTTTTCGTGTTGAAAAGTAACAAGCTTGGTTCAGATTTGCGTAAAGTCATTCACTTATTTGCTGCCATCGTTGCAAAATATGCGTGTTTTTACTTTTGTAATTTTCCAATGTCAAGCATTGTTAAGAAAGGGAAAAACATTCAATCTAATGATTGCTTGAACATGGGTACACTTAGCAAATAAAACATTTTAACATAGGAAATACTTAGTCAATAATAATATTGATCAGTCTTCTTTACAGTCAACCTTTAATACCTTTCTTTTTTAAATATTTACTCACCTTCAAAAATAAAATCCAGCTGCGATAAAATGTTTAGAATTTACGGGAAGAATATACAAAACATTCTTGCATGCATTGTTTTATTACTTCAGAGAAAGAAGTATACAAACAGCATTCATTCAATCAACCGACGTGAGGAGTGAAAAACAACAGAATGCCGTGTAGGTGATGTATTTTTAACTTCACACGCCAGAGAAATGTTCAGAAAGTTTTTTTTTTTTCTTTTGACCGCAGGTTTAGAAATAATTTTTTTATCTGCCTATTTTGGATTGCATAAAATTATGAAATCAAAACCGAAATGTTAAAAAAATCATTACTATTAACAGGAGAAAAGATTGTTTTGCATTTACTTATTTTTAAGTTTTAATTATTTACTTATAGTTTTGAGTTTACTTATTAAATTTTAGTTACTTA